>NW_025568415.1:7500-45027 GCF_020424385.1 Procambarus clarkii | reverse complement strand
TTTAGTCAGCAGCATCAGGCGGGCCCCCTGGCCGCCGGCCCACGCCCACACCACTATTATTGGTCCTCTCGTGGGCGGCTGGCGGAGGTGTGCCTGGCGGAGGTGTACCTGGCGGAGGTGTGCCTGGCGGAGGTGTGCCTGGCGGAGGTGTGCCTGGCGGAGGTGTGCCTGGCGGAGGTGTGCCTGGCGGAGGTGTGCCTGGCGGAGGTGTGCCTGGCGGAGGTGTGCCTGGCGGAGGTGTGCCTGGCGGAGGTGTGCCTGGCGGAGGTGTGCCTGGCGCTGAGTCTGGCGATCACCTCTTCTTTATTTTCTCCAGGTGTACCAGGTGCTAAGACTTCTCTCCCTCATGACACCCTCCTCCCTCATGACTCCCTCCTCCCTCATGACTCCCTCCTCCCTCATGACTCCCTCCTCCCTCATGACTCCCTCCTCCCTCATGACTCCCTCCTCCCTCATGACTCCCTCCTCCCTCAGGACTCCCTCCTCCCCTCATGACTCCCTCCTCCCTCATGACACAGACACAGGATACAGAATAGGAGATGAAGTATTTAATGAAACAGAGAGAAAGATCTAGGAGTTGATATCACACCAAACCTGTCTCCTGAAGCCCACATAAAGAGAATAACGTCTGCGGCATATGCGAGGCTGGCTAACATCAGAACAGCGTTCAGGAACCTGTGTAAGGAATCATTCAGAACCTTGTATACCACATATGTAAGACCAATCCTGGAGTATGCGGCCCCAGCATGGAGCCCGTACCTTGTCAAGCACAAGACGAAGCTGGAAAAAGTTCAGAGGTATGCCACTAGACTAGTCCCAGAACTAAGAGGCATGAGTTACGAGGAAAGGCTGCGGGAAATGCACCTTACGACACTGGAAGACAGAAGAGTTTAAGGAGACATGATCACTACTTACAAAATTCTCAGAGGAATATGCAGGGTAGATAAGGATAAACTTTTTAACACTGGTGGGACGCGAACAAGGGAACACAGGTGGAAACTTGAGTACCCACATGAGCCACAGGGACGTTAGAAAGAACTTTTTCAGTGTCAGAGTAGTTAACAGATGGAATGCATTAGGAAGTGATGTGATGGAGGCTGACTCCATACACAGTTTCAAATGTAGATATGATAGAGCCCAGTAGGCTCAGGAATCTGTACACCTGTTGATTGACAGTTGAGAGGCGGGATCAGAGAGCCAGAGCTCAACCCCCGCAAGCACAACTAGGTGAGTACACACACACACACACACACACACACACACACACACACACACACACACACACACACACACACACACACACACACACACACACACACACACACACAGGACTATCGACAGCTTCAAGAGCAAATATAACAAAGAAAGTTAGACAATAAATTAAACAATCCCGGCTCCAAATAGCCAGGAGGCGGGGCCCCAGGAGCTAAATCTCACCCCCGGTAGACAAGGCAACTTCTTACAGGTAATTACATTATTACCTCTTAATAACACAGTAATCAGACTTGAAATGTCCCGGATGTCGCTATACGCATGCGCGGGTAAATCAACCAATCATAACACAGCTTGGATGACGTCACTGGTATCTTTGGCGGCCGCAGTCGTTCGTAAAAAACAAATTATTGGCGTCATTACGCATGGGTTACGTGACGTCACGGTCTCCTTTGACAAACCCCATTCGCGAAGAGGCTCCTGCTGACGTCACGGCCACAGCGGGTGACAATAGCCAATCACAGACAATAAGGTAGAGGATGTGGTGACGTCAAGGGGTCGTCCCGGCTACAGTGAGGGGTCGTGTCAGAGGGAGGAGCAGGGCAGTGTGAGGCGGACCGTGAACTGTGCTCCACATCTGACGGAACTCTCCTTTGGCTCTCAGGTATTAATAGACGGCTACTGAATGGAACACTCGAAAGCACGTATGCACGCAATCGCGAACGCAATCGCGCGTACGCACGCAATTACACACACACACACACACACACACACATACACACACACACACACACACACACACACACACACACACACACACACACACACACACACACACACACCGGGTGGTGGGTGCTGTTCACTCAACGCTGGTGGCTGAGTGGACAGCTCGCTGGATACGTAGTCCTGTGGTCCGGGGTTCGATATCCTACGCCCGTGGAAACAGGTGAGCAGAGTTTCTTTAATCCTGATGCACCTGTTACCTAGCAGTAAATAGGTACCTGGGAGTTAGCTGTTGCGGGCTGCTTCCTGTATGTGTGTGTGAGTGTATTCACCTAGTTGTGCTTGCGGAGGTTGAGCTTTGCGCCTTCGGCCCGCCTCTCAACTGTTAATCATTTGTTACTAACTACAAACTATTTTTTTCACACACACACCTCCAGGAAGCAGCTCCATAACAGCTGTCTAACTCCCAGGTACCTATTTACTGCTAGGTAACAGGGGCATTCAGGGTGAAAAAAACTTTGCCCATTTGTTTCTGCCTGGTCCGGGAATCGAACCCGAGCCACAGAATTACGAGTCCTGCGCGCTGGCCACTCAGCTACCAGACCTACCAGAGTGTGTGTGTGTGTGTGTGTGTGTGTGTGTGTGTGTGTGTGTGTGTGTGTGTGTGTGTGTGTGTGTGTGTGTGTGTGTGTGTGTGTGATAAAAAGGTTGTAGTTAGTAACAGTTGACTGATTGACAGTTGAGGCAGACCAAAAGAGCAGAGCTCAACCCCCGCAAGCACAACTAGGTGAATACAACTAGTAAATACAGTGTCAGGAAGCAAAAATGGCCAGCAGGCGGGAGTGGAGGAAGTACAGAAGACAAAGGACAGAGGACAACAGGATCAAATGCAACAGAGCTAGGAACGATTACATTAACATAAGAAGAGCATCGGAAAGAAATTATGAGAATGATATTGCGATCAAAGTGAAAAAGCAACCTAAATTACTACATAGCCATATAAGAAGAAAAATGTCGGTGAACGACCAAGTGACAAGACTAAGGAAAACAGAGGGGGCATATACTGAAAGTGACAAGGAAATCTGTGAGGCACTGAATGCCAGTTTCCATGGAGTGTTCACAACCGAGCCTGAGCAGCTCCGATTGTTAGAAGAGATTACCCTAGATGAAAGACTATCAGATATAGAGGTGACAGCAGGGGAGGTACTGAAACAGTTGACAACACTGGATGCAACTATAGCGGTTGGACCAAACAAAGTATCACCGTGGATACTAAAAGAGGCAGCGCGGGCCCTCTGCGTGCCTCTGGCAAGGATCTTTAGAAAGTCACTTATGTCGGGAGAATTGCCCAGTTGCTGGAAGGAGGCAAATGTCGTAACGATTTTCAACAAAGGGGATAGGGGGAGACAGTTAACTATAGATCCATATCACTGACAAGCATCCCTACAAAATACTTGAAAGGATAATTAGGCTAAGACTTGTTGCACACCTGGAGAGCATTAGGTTTGTAAACAAACATCAACATGGATTCTGGAAAGGGAAATCATACCTAACAAACCTTTTGAAATATTATGATAAACTAACGAGTATAAGGCAGGACTGCCAAAAAGCCTTTGATACAGTACCGCACATGAGACTGCTATTCAAACTTGAAAGGCAGGCGGGAGTAAGCGGAAAGGCCCTAGCATTGGTGAGGAACTACCTAACAGGAAGGAGCCGGAGAGTTACGGTAAGGGGCGAGAAGTCAGACTAGCGAACACTAATGAGTGGAGTACCTCAAGGATCGATGCTGGGACCAGTTCTATTTCTAATATACGTTAACAACATGTTTACAGGAGTAGAGTCCTACATGTCAATGTTCACGGATGACGCAAAATTAATGAGAAGAGTTGTGACAGATGAGGATTACAGGATCCTCCAAGAGGACTTGAAAAGGTTGCAGAGAGGGTCAGAGAAATGGCTGCTGGAGTTCAACACGAGTAAATGTAAAGTTATGGAAATGGGATTAGGTGATAGGAGACCAAAGGGACAGTACACAATGATGGGGAACTGCTTACCTGTGACGACTCGAGAAAGAGACCTGGGAGTGGATGTGACACCTAATCTAACTCTTGAAGCACATATAAATAGGATATCGACAGCAGCGTACTCTACACTGGCAAAAGTTAGAACATCATTCAGAAACCTAAGTGTGTGTGTGTGTGTGTGTGTGTGTGTGTGTGTGTGTGTGTGTGTGTGTGTGTGTGTGTGTGTGTGTGTGTGTGTGTGTGTGTGAAAATCAGTTGATTGCCAGTTGAGAGGTGGGACCAAAGAGCCAGAGCTGAACCCCCGCAAGCCCATCTAGGTGAACACTACTAGGTGAGTACACACACTGTGCATTACTATCCATATGCATAGATATTAATGCACACAGACACTCACACCCCCCTCACCAGTACACACACACACACGCACAGATCCTCTCTGCCTTTCAACCTTTCCCTTACTACCAAACACATCTTACCTCACAGCCACTCATCACATATACTTCTGCATCCATCTCTCACTTCCAGCTTACACCACTTGAAACAAATAGACAGGAGAGCTCTGTGAATTCTGGAAAAAAAAAAAGTGTCCATGAAGAGTCTCAAGGTATGGTACACCAATGCTGATAGAGTAACAAACAAAGCAGAAGAAATAAAAGAAAGAATTAGCCAAAAAGAACCTGATATAATTGCAGTAGTGGAAATTAAAATAAAAGATATGATCTCGTATGCAATATTTCCCGGGGAATACCAAGTAATATGGAAAAGGAAACAGAGACATGGTAGGGGCCGGAGTGACAAGCCTTATAGTGAAAGTGGAAATTTGAAGAACTGGATGATGGAAATAGAAATTGATGCATTAGGAGCTGAAGTATGACTGGGACTCTGAGGGCAAATGGTTGGTAAACGGGTCGTTGGGATGGTTCAATCAGTCCTTTTTCGTTATTGCACTTTTGGTGATTTCTGTGTTGTCAGTTAATGTTTTCCTTGTAAGGAAGAGCGTGCTTTTGTGTGGGCCTTAAGTGAACCACTTTGCAATTGCACCTTAAGACGCCCGCAATCTTGCATATTAAGGGTGCAAAATTAAGGAGCCGTCACAGTGCACAATAAAATCACAATCGCGTGATATTTCTGTAGTCACCTAGTTGTATTCACGTAGTTATGCTTGAGGGGGGGGGGGTTAAGCTTTGCGCTTTCGACCCGCCTCTCAACTGTCAATCAACTGCTACTAACTACTATTTTTTCACACACATACACACACACACACACACACACACACACACACACACACACACACACACACACACACACACACACACACACACACACACACACACACAGTAATCAACCCGTACCAGCTGTCTAACTCCCAGGGGCCAGATTCACGAAGCAGTTACGCAAGTACTTACGAACGTGTACATCTTTCCACGATCTTTGACGGCTTTGGTTACATTTATTAAACAGTTTACATGCATGAAAACTTCCCAATAAACTCTGTTAGTGTTATAAACAGCCTCCTGGTGCTTCGGAGCTCATTAACTGTTTAATAATTGTAAACAAAGCCGCCAAAGATTGAAAAAAGATGTACAGGTTCGTAAGTGCTTGCGTAACTGCTTCGTGAACCTGGCCCCTGGTATCTATTTACTGCTAGGTAACAGGGGCATCAGGGTTCAAAAAACTCTGCCCATTCTGTTCTAACCATTACCGGGGCTCCAACCCGGGCCACAGGATTACGAGTCCCGTGCGCTGTCCACTCAGCTACCAGACCCCCTGTAAGAACATAATTGGGAGCAATGTAATGGGATCGAAGTCAGTACAACCCAAAGTTCTCCTGAACTTACAAGGAGTTGTAAAGGCACCCGGCTAGTACCCAAATCCATTTAGGGTACCCAATTAGGGTACCCTAATGGGGTACCCAATTTGGGTACCATAATGATAATTTGTAGATTACACAGGATTTATTGAGCAGATTTGGGTAGTATTCTGTAACATTTTATTGTAATTGTCACTTGGCGATTGTTACATTTTATTGTAATTGTCACTTGGCGATTGTTACATTATCGACAAAAATGTATAAAAGTCGGCGCTATTGGGTGACACAATTGGAGACAAATATTGTATAGCACTGTCATTACAACTTGAGGTGACAGACAAGATTGGTCTTTAAGGACAACTATCTCTCTCAACTTTCGATCAAACTGTAAATAATTCCTACGATACGACCCAATTACGAGAACGTAAATATTTTTTTTATTAGGAAATTCAAAACCCGAAAATGTCATTACATAAAAAAGTTTTTAAGTTAACTGGAGACTTATCGGGAATTATGTATAGTTTACCTAAAGTTCACAGATAAACTTGTTCTCTGAAAGTCAATCTTGTCTGTTATCAGAACTATCAAATATGGCATTTTAAATTATTTAGTTCCTGTAACAGCAACTTGTATTCTTTTTTAATAATTATAAATTCCGCGTTCGGCGGCCTCCTACCCGTCGGCTATCATTTTTCTCTCGATTCTGAGTTGGGTGACTATGGCTTGCGTCATGTATTAAAATTTTTGTAAAAAAAAAAAATCAATGTTTACCTCATCAACTTCTGGGTGGTTTCAAAATGAGCGCCTTTAAATTGCGCACAATTTGATACCAAAATTGAAAGACATAACATGAAAATTGATGACAGAATATGATGTCACTCATTTTCTTGTGCATGAGAAATTTACAGTGCAGGTCTGTAGCTCACAGTAACACAGTGGTGACAAGTTTATAACTTAAAATGGTTGTGTTTATTGATAATGTGCTCCGAGGAGTCCTCAATATCTGGATTGATTGTTAATAAGAATGATATAGATGCAGCCGTAGGTGTCACATTGTCTCCTGGCACTCACGAACGGCAAGTTGTCCCTCACACGATAATTGGTTAATCGACTGAAACATAAACTCTGCTCCCCCCCCCCTCCCACACCACTATTTTTCCTCCCCCATTTTTCCCCTCCCCCCCCCACATCTCTAACCTTCCCCTCCCCCCCCCCTTTGGCCTCGAACAGATAGATATCTCCATTTACATGCTATTATGTACGCCAGGGGTAAGCCCTGGTAATACAGGTTCGAACCCTGGTTAGGTTCTAGAGTTCTTTATTGATTATATATATATATATATATATATATATATATATATATATATATAGTGCGAACAAGCCTGAATGGTCCCCAGGACTATATGCAACTGAAAACTCACACCCCAAAGTATCAGGTGATTTGATAATATACTATGCCCAAGATTACCATCAGAATGCCGGCCGGGGAGGGTGGGGGGTTCAAATAGCTTCGGCTATCACCTTGTTTTGACCGGTCGTGATGGTCGAGTGGATAAGGTGTCCTGTAGACACCAGTTGCATTGTGCTCCTGGCAGTATGGGTTCGAGTCACTTCTGGGGTGTGAGTTTTCAGTTATATAATATACTATAATAAATCTCGACCATTTACAGCATGCGAGTAGGACGGCTGTGCATTTTAGGTTGAATGTTTGAATCACTGAGGTAAGTGTAAATCATTGAGGTAAGTGTGACTGACTGAGGTAAGTGTAAATCACTGAGGTAAGTGTGAATCACTGAGGTAAGTGTGAATCACTGAGGCAAGTGTGAATCACTGAGGTAAGTGTGACTGACTGAGGTAAGTGTAAATCACTGAGGTAAGTGTGAATCACTGAGGCAAGTGTGAATCACTGAGGTAAGTGTGAATCATTGAGGTAAGTGTGACTGACTGAGGTAAGTGTAAATCACTGAGGTAAGTGTGAATCACTGAGGCAAGTGTGAATCACTGAGGTAAGTGTGAATGACTGAGGTAAGTGTGGAGTAGATGATTACATGGGTAAGTTAGTCACCAGCGGCGCCGTCTCCACCACACTATAATGGCTTCCCTAACTTGTGTTGATACATAATCACTCACGGTTTAAACATTGATAATATAATTAACCAAGCCAGGGCCCGTCTCAGTAGTCTCACGGACCACTATGGTCTGGTGTGACGGTACACAGCCACGCTCCAGGGTGGTGGCTGCCTGGTGTGACGGTACACAGCCACGCTCCAGGGTGGTGCCTGGTGTGACGGTACACACCCACGCTCCAGGGTGGTGCTGCCTGGTGTGACGGTACACACCCACGCTCCAGGGTGGTGGTGGTGCCTGGTGTGACGGTACACACCCACGCTCCAGGGTGGTGGTGCCTGGTGTGACGGTACACACCCACGCTCCAGGGTGGTGCTGCCTGGTCTGACGTACACACTGATGCGTCCAGGAATAATTCACAATCAATTGATCTTCTCCTAAGGGAGTCGCTCATTTAATTACCAGCACCAGCTCTTTTTGTGGGGAATTTTCTCATGACAACGACACTGAGGGAGACAAACAACACGGTACCATGGATATATATATTCTCAGTTATGTGTAGCATTATGAGGTGGGGCGCAGGGGGGGGGGGAGCGGGACTACAACAGGTCAGAAAGATGGGACCAAGCTGGAAAATTGGTAATGTTAAAAAGTTACTTTCGCACAGAGAAATATATATATATATATATATATATATATATATATATATATATATATATATATATATATATATATATATATATATATATATGTCGTACCTAGTAGCCAGAACGCACTTCTCGGCCTACTATTCAAGGCCCGATTTGCCTAATAAGCCAAGTTTTCCTGAATTAATTGTTTTTCGACTACCTAACCTACCTAACCTAACCTAACCTAACTTTATCGGCTACCTAACTTTACCTAACCTACAAAGATAGGTTAGGTTAGGTTAGGTAGGGTTGGTTAGGTTCGGTCATATATCTACGTTAATTTTAAATGTAATAAAAAAAAATTGACCTCATACATAATGAAATGGGTAGCTTTATCATTTCATAAGAAAAAAATTTGAGAAAATATATTAATTCAGGAAAACTTGGCTTATTAGGCAAATCGGGCCTTGCATATTAGGCTGAAAAGGGCGTTCTGGCTACTAGGTACGACATATATATATATATATATATATATATATATATATATATATATATATATATATATATATATATATAAAAGTGTAAATGTTCGTTTGTTCAAAATCGCTAATCTCCGAAACCTCTTTGTCGATTGCATTGAAATTTTGACACCATGTTGCATTTGAATACGCGCGTGTTTTAATGTACCTACTATATACATGCTACGCCTGTGACAGGTAAAAACATGTTTCGGGGGAAAAACAGTGCCATCTGTTGCACGTAAATTCAACATACGCTACACTAAATATGTTACGATTCCATTTCAATGCTTCCGATTGAAGTGATAAATTGAATTTTTATAGATTTCGATTTATTTTTATTTTGATTTAATTATTTTGTGTGACATTGCGTTGGAATTGAGCTGTGTTGTTTACCATACCGTTCATTTCGTGAGTATAGTTTATTTTTTCATTTTTTTCATTTCGTTTTTTTAACTGTTGTAATTTTTCAGTGATGGGAACATCAGATCATTGATGTTCCCATTTTTCTGATGGGAACATCAGATCATTTGGGAACGCATCGGACGAGGGAATGGGGAATGGTGGGGAGGACGGGAGGACAGGGAAGGGTTGCTGTGGCAGCGTTACCGAGCCACAGCAACGCGTGCCCGGGTACAGCTAGTATATATTACTGTCATTCTTATTTTAAACTTCATGTTTGTTTATATAACCCACTACCATAGTCCCGTACCACCCACTACCATACCCCCGTACCACCCACTACCATACCCTCGTACCACCCACTACCATACCCCCGTACCACCCACTACCATACCCCCGTACCACCCACTACCATACCCCCGTACCACCCACAACCATACCCCCGTACCACCCACTACCATACCCCCGTACCACCCACAACCATACCCCCGTACCACCCACTACCATACCCCCGTACCACCCACAACCATACCCCCGTACCACCCACTACCATACCCCCGTACCACCCACTACCATACCCCCGTACCACCCACTACCATACCCCCGTACCACCCACAACCATACCCCCGTACCACCCACTACCATACCCCCGTACCACCCACAACCATACCCCCGTACCACCCACTACCATACCCCCGTACCACCCACTACCATACCCCCGTACCACCCACTACCATACCCCCGTACCACCCACTACCATACCCCCGTACCACCCACTACCATACCCCCGTACCACCCACTACCATAGCCCCGTACCACCCACTACCATAGCCCCGTACCACCCACTACCATACCCCCGTACCACCCCCAACCATACCCCCGTACCACCCACTACCATACCCCCGTACCACCCACAACCATACCCTCGTACCACCCACTACCATACCCCCGTACCACCCACTACCATACCCCCGTACCACCCACTACCATACCCCCGTACCACCCACAACCATACCCCCGTACCACCCACTACCATACCCCCGTACCACCCACTACCATACCCCCGTACCACTGACTACCATACCCCCGTACCACCCACTACCATACCCCCGTACCACCCACTACCATACCCCCGTACCACCCACAACCATACCCCCGTACCACCCACTACCATACCCCCGTACCACCCACTACCATACCCCCGTACCACCCACTACCATACCCCCGTACCACCCACTACCATACCCCCGTACCACCCACTACCATAGCCCCGTACCACCCACTACCATACCCCCGTACCACCCACTACCATACCCCCGTACCACCCACTACCATACCCCCGTACCACCCACTACCATACCCCCGTACCACCCACTACCATACCCCCGTACCACCCACTACCATACCCCCGTACCAGTGGTAGCGTGTGTAGTTGTTTTTCATTTTCTTGCTGTCATGAATGCTATTCGTATATTGTTGTGGTTACTTATATGTAGGTGGCGTCTCCTGGGCCAGCATTGTCTCTCTTTGTTCAACACGATTGGTTCTTTGTTCCCTCCGGCCTCTTGACTGCTTTGTTGTTTGTGGAGGGAACCTGTGTGCGTCTGTATTCACCTAGTTGTATTCATCTATTTGTGCTTGCGGGGGTTGAGCTCTGGTTCTTTGGTCCCGCTTCTCAACCGTCAATCAACTGGTGTACAGGTTCTTGAGCCTATTGGGCTCTATCATATCTACACTTGAAACTGTGTATGGAGTCAGCCTCCACCACATTGCTTCCTAATGCATTCCATTTGTCAACTACTCTGACACTGAAAAAGTTCTTTCTGATGTTTCTGTGGCTCATTTGGGCACTCAGTTTCCACCTGTGTACCCTTGAGCGTGTTCCCCTTCTGTTAAATAGTCTGTCTTTATCTACCCTATCAATTCCCTTCAGAATCTTGAATGTGGTGATCATGTCCCCCCCTAATTCTTCTGTCTTCCAGCGAAGTGAGGTTTAATTCCCGTAGTCTCTCCTCGTAGCTCATACCTCTCAGTTCGGGTACTAGTCTGGTGGCAAACCTTTGAACCTATTCCAGTTTAGTCTTATCCTTGACTAGATATGGACTCCATGATGGGGCTGCATACTCCAGGATTGGCCTGACATATCTGGTATACAAAGTTCTGAATGATTCTTTACACAAGTTTCTGAATGCTGTTCTTATGTTGGCCAGCCTGGCATATGCCGCTGATGTTATCCTCTTGATATGGACTGCAGGAGACAGGTCTGGCGTGATATCAACCCCCAAGTGTGTGTGTGTGTGTGTGTGTGTGTGTGTGTGTGTGTGTGTGTGTGTGTGTGTGTGAGTGATCACTAATTTAATGATGCTACTGGTAGATTGGTTCACACATTCTTCATCGAGTCACAGTTTTCATTACAGAAATGATAAAGTTTGACTTTATTCATATTCATTAAATGTAATATCTTTAATTTATTAATTATGTTCTATGCTGGTTCACTTTTGTCTAAAAACTTGACATTACTAAGGAAGTATTTTAATATTTATCAATGGTAAGGGTAACCGGTGGTGCCCGGGGGTAGTCTCTCTCTCTCTCTCTCTCTCTCTCTCTCTCTCTCTCTCTCTCTCTCTCTCTCTCTCTCTCTCTCTCTCTCTCTCTCTCTCTCTCTCTCTCTCTCATCTCTCACACCTCACTCCCATTTTCCTACCCCCCCTCCCTCCAACAATCAGACAGTTCCATTATATATATATATATATATATATATATATATATATATATATATATATATATATATATATTATATGTATATAATATGGCTTCAGCTATGTATATGTATCACTATGAAACGTAGATAACTGTATATTGTATCCTGTCTTTTGTAATGTATCTATTAATGTCATTACAATTGTAGCAGTTATTGTAATGAACATATTTTTTCATTTTTAATATATGTTCATATTTTATATTTGTCATATAACTCATAACTATAATTAGCAACATTATTATTGTAGCATTTGTGAAAAATGAGGAATTTATTGTGTAAAATCAATTATAAATGCACACCTATTTATGAATAACGGGACTGATTGATTGATTCATGGGAATGTATTAATTAAAAAATTAATAAATATATATGAAAAAGAGTAGTTTACGAATAATATTTTTTTTATAATTTTAAATTGTGTAGTCTACTTTACCAATGACCATTCAGTTTGATCCACTCTTATCCAAGCACTTAACCAAGTACTTAAGTACTTGGTAAGTACTTAACCAAGGCTTATATTTGAGGAGATCGTTTTGGGTCAATGAGGTGACTTGAACCGGTGTTCTGCGTGTATCATCTGTGTGTGTGTCGCTGTGTCCGTGTGTATCATCTGTGTGTGTGTCGCTGTGTCCGTGTGTATCATCTGTGTGTGTGTCGCTGTGTCCGTGTGTATCATCTGTGTGTGTGTCGCTGTGTCCGTGTGTATCATCTGTGGTTCCTTAGCCCGCATGTATGATGCCTGTGTGTTGATCCTTTGGTTGGTGGCCCGTGATATCTGTGATTCCTTGACGCTGTCTTCCTCCGTCTAAACTGCCTCGTTTGCTCTAGTTGTGCCTTCAGCTTGTCCCATGGTTGCTGTACCTCAGAGTACAGAGTGCTGTACCCATTTGTGTTTTGTTATTAATAGCATGTGTCTCGTTCTTGGGTTTATCATTTGGTACTGTGATTGGTCAGTTCTCCAGGTGAACCGGTGGTGTGATTGGTCAGTTCTCCAGGTGAACCGGTGGTGTGATTGGTCAGTTCTCCAGGTGAGCCGGTAGTGTGATTGGTCAGTTCTCCAGGTGAGCCAGTAATGTGATTGGTCAGTTCTCCAGGTAAGCCAGTAATGTGATTGGTCAGTTCTCCAGGTGAGCCGGTAGTGTGATTGGTCAAGGAATGAGAGGAACAGTGTTAATTTATCTCTGATCAAACGAAAGGTTCTAGAGCCCTGTGTCGACACGCAGGGGAACTAGGACGAAATCCTTAAAAGAAAGTTGGGTGTGTGGTGGGAGAACACCTACCTACAGGCTCTCTACGAGCCCCTAAGACACCATCACTGAAGAAGAATTCACAAAGGCATTTTGTGAACCTGGGTCCTGCAATATACCATCCATGTACCTACCTCCCTCCTCTTGGTATATTTGATTCTCCTGCCTCTTGCGTCGTTCCTCCCTTGACCTGCCTCTGCTTTCTCCTCTCTTGAGTCATCAGTCACCTCTCCCTCTTTTCTACTTTTTTTTGAGATATATACAAGAGTTGTTACATTCTTGTACAGCCACTAGTACGCGTAGCGTTTCGGGCAGGTCCCTGGAATACGATCCCCTGCCGCGAAGAATCGTTGTTACAACCAAGTACACATTTTACTGTTGAGTTAAACAGAGGCTGCAGTTAAGAATTTGCGCCCAGTAAATCCTCCCCGGCCAGGATACGAACCCAGGACAAAGTGCTCGCGGAACGCCAGGCGAGTGTCTTACCACTACACCACGGAGACTACACTTCGGAGAGGTACTTCATTAAACTCATTTTTTTCTTTTATCATTGATCTTCCTTCTTTACCCTGCTCGCCTTGCCCTCCTTCCCTTCCTCACCCTCCCTTCCTCCCTCGCCTCTGGGACGGTACATTAACACACAATTAACATATTAAAAAATGCGATGCGGTAATGGGCAAGAAATCATCCTAACACCTAGTGGTAGGGAGTAGAGCTGAGGGAGTGGTAGTGGTGGTTGTGGTGGAGGTGGTTGTGTCGTGGTGGTGGTACTTGTGGTGGTTGGTGTTGTGGTGGTCGTGGTGCTAGTGTTGGTGGTGCGAGTTGTGGTTGTGGTTGTGGTGGTGGTGGTTGTGGTGATGGCTGTTTTCAGAAAAAAAGCCATGTTAAAATACGTTAAAACTAATGAATTATTTATATTATTATTAATTACCAATCGAATATGACCTCATTAATGACGTGCTGGGCTTCAACTTTATTATATAATTGAAATTGAAATAAGTTTATTGAGGTAAAATACGCACAAAGGGATCAGGTAGCTCAAGCTATTCTCACCCCGTCCAGTACATCGTGTTAATACATACATAGACACACATCACAAGCAATAAACATATTACCGAACATTCTGAGAGATAAACATATACATTTCCTCCTTTACACAAGTAATTATATAATTAATTCTCTCTTTATAACCACAAGAGGCACTGGAAAGTATCTTGCTCCGAGCTGGGATTAGCAATACACGCCGCGCATCGCTCGGCCGCCCGACTCGTGGGACCATGCATCTTGCTACGCTCTCCATGCTTCCTCTTGCAGAAAGCACGCTTGATGTGGCTTACCTTAATTAAAATAACTTGCGCCTCTCAGTGCCATATCCACTTGTTGGGTGTCAGAGGAAAAACGATTTGTGTTTGATTAAATTCACTTTCAAGGTACTTTAACCGCAGACTTGACAGTACACAAGGTCACTTTCCATTTGCTACTAACTACAGATAAAATTAACACTTGAAATCCAGAGGTCACTGCTAGCAGGAGCTGACATTTAGTTCTCTGATATTTAACTAATTTTTTTTTTTTTTTTTTTTTTGAGATATATACAAGAGTTGTTACATTCTTGTACAGCCACTAGTACGCGTAGCGTTTCGGGCAGGTCCCTGGAATACGATCCCCGCCGCGAAGAATCGTTGTTACAACCAAGTACACATTTTACTGTTGAGTTAAACAGAGGCTACAGTTAAGGAATTGCGTTCAGTAAATCCTCCCCGGCCAGGATACGAACCCATGACAAAGCGCTCGCGGAACGCCAGGAAAATTAAACGAACGAAATTAACAGTGATTCCCGGTACGACGCATGACAACATAAAATTATCCAGAAAGTAATATTCTTAATCTTCAGTTGTTGTCAGTGAGTGAACAGTGAAATGCTAGTTTAATTATATAACAAAGAATAGATGAGTTTGGAGATATGCTGTTATATTAATGGTTATATCTGTCTGGCCTCACTTGGAATTAGAACATTGAGGTTTCACTGACGTTCATATGTTGGCCTCCTTACCATATGCTGTTTTCTGTGCTTGTGCTGCTGGAGTTAATGCTGGAATTATATCCTCAATTTGTTTTGCTTTTCCAGATTCCTGTAGTTACCTCTCCCATCTGGTGTAGATAGTTCCTGGTCATCTTACTTTCCCACCTTCGTCACTTCCACTTGTCGGGAGTGAGTTCTTACAGCAATGCAGTTTGTGTGAGCGCTCGTGGAGTTAGCAGGTGACAAGGTGGGTGACAGCGGGTTAGCGGGTGACAGCGACGTAGAACAGCCATGGTGACATTGTCTGCTGCTGTTGTTGTTGTCGGGTCCTCGTCCTCTTGGTGGTGGTGTTCACTTCTACAGTGACTGATGTGTTTCCCAGGGATTCTTCTAGTCACCTTTTGTCTCACAACCTTGGTCACCACACTGATTCATTTCTAAAGACTTTGATAGCTTTAATAAAGTTACTCACGTACCTCTTTTTGGTTTTCTGTGAAAAATTTACCCATTAGCTCAACCTGATGATATGGTCTCATAATTTTGTTCTTATACGACAGCTTGGCTTCTTTTTTTCCTGTCATTACAATGTGGTTTTCAATTTGCCTTTCGGCTTCCCTTATGACTCGAGTGTACTCATATCGGACTCTGTAGCGCCTCTGTAGTTCTCTGTAGCAAGTTTCTTGTACTTTTTTCTTGTTCTTTTCGTCGTGGTTTGCTTCTCTGTATTGTCTATTGACGCTGAGGTCACCCTTGGTCTGAGGCCTGAGAGGGATGAAGTGCTCCGGGCCCTCGGCTCACTTCCCACATACACTTCCATCACCTCATTTGTATTCTGTTATAATTCGCTCGCATTTTTGAACTTCACGCAGAGAGACATTCTCACTAGTCCTCACTAGTCTGTAGTCCCCCATGTCTGTAGGTGACGGCGGTGGTGTAGATGGTGGTGATTAGAAGCGCACCCACACGCACACCCACACCCACACCCACACACACACTCACACTCACACTCACACTCACACACACACTCACACCCACACTCACACCCACACCCACACTCACACCCTCACCCACACGCACACCCACACCCACACTCACACCCCCACGCACACCCACACCCACACTCACACTCACACCCACACCCACACCCACACCCACACTCACACCCACACTCGCACCCACACGCTCCGTAACTGGTCCTAAAATACAACATGTATATTTGTGGTGGCCTTACTAACCCGTTCAGGTTCACGGGTCGTTCATTACCGATATATCGCCGAGCATTAATATAGCCTCGCTGACCAGCGTCCCGGTCTGTGTACACAGCCTTTGTTGTGATGGCTGCACACGTGTTATTCTCAGCGCCCCAACCACCGCTACTCTTCATTATTCACACCTCACGCCCTTGATTTAATAAGGAGACAGCGCCACCTCTACCCCAGTGAGAGCCATGTTTACATACGCCACGTGGTGTAGTGACGTCACGCATCAGCTGACTCCCGCCCCCACAGCCGCAATGTTTACATACGCCACGTGGTGCAGTGACGTCACGCACCAGCTGACTCCTGTCCCCACAGCCGCAATGTTTACATACGCCACGTGGTGTAGTGACGTCACGCACCAGCTGACTCCTGTCCCCACAGCTGCAATGTTTACATACGCCATACGGTCTCCATGAAATTGGTGACCTGACTCCTAATCACTCTCTCAAATACTTTTATTATGTGCGACGTTAGTGCAACTGGTCTATAATTCTTTGCCAATGCTTTGCTCCCTCCCTTGTGTAGAGGGGCTATGTCTGCTACTTTCAGGACATCTGGTATCTACCCCGTGTCCAAGCTCTTCCTCCACACTATACTGAGTGCCTGTGCTATCGGCACTTTGCTTTTCTTTATAAATATTGAATTTCGTGAATCTGGACCCGGCGCCGAGTGCATGGGCATGTTTTCAATTTCTCTTTCAAAGTCTAGTGCGTTCGTGTTGATATCAGTTATATTTACAGGGGTTTGGATATCCCGCATGAAGAAATTGTCTACATCTTCCACTTTCATGTTATTTATTGGAGTGCTAAACATGTCCTCATACTGCTTTTTTAGGATTTCACTAATTTCTTTGTCATCCTCCATGAACCTTCACTTGTACAAATAGGACCAATACTGGCAGTGGTTTTTGCTTTTGATTTCGCATATGTGAAGAAATATTTTGGATTTTTCTTTATTTCCTGAATTGCTTTCTGTTCTAACTGCCTTTCTTCAGTCTGATATGAGTGTTTCAATTTCCGCTCGATTTCTTCAATCTCTCTATTTAAATTATTCCTTCTTTCACGGGAAATTCGTGTCTGCATAAGCATTTCAGTTATTTTTTCCTTCTTTTATAGTGTCGTCTACTTTCTCTTTGTACGTTGGATCTCTTTCTGGCTTTCCTCAAAGGAACATGTTTAAGACAGACTTGATACGCTTCTGAAATCAGTTTTTCTATTTCTTCTGTAGGACTTGTATTACTTAGAACAGTTTCCCATGGAATGTTTGTAAGTTCCCTGTTTATTATCTCCCAGTCTATCCTTTTATTATTAGAATTAAATTTACTGAGCAACCCCTCTCGCTTCATCAACGTTTTAGGTCTATTCTGAGTATTGATGGTCGTTTGCACTTCAATGAGCTTGTGCTCTGAGCATATGTGGTATCTGATATCGTAATGTCTTCATTGTTCGTAAAGACCTGATCTAAAATATTTTCATTTCTCGTTGGCTCCGATATCTGCTGGTTGAGTGAAAATTTGTCACAGAATCTATGTAGTTCTCTAATCTGTGGTTGGTTAGGTCCCGATAGAGTTCCTGGTATAATATTATTGTTTGCTATTCTCCATCTGAGACTAGGCAAGTTGAAGTCACCTAGGAAGATAATATCAGGTATCGGGTTCTCCAAATTATCAAGGCTATTCTCTATTTTGTGTATCTGTTCTGTGAATTCCTCGGCCGTTGCATCTGGCGGTTTGTATATTAGAATAATCACTAAGTTTATTTTCGTCATATAGTTATAGTGACGTCACGCACCAGCTGACTCCCGCCCCACAGCCGCAATGTTTACATACGCCACGTGGTGTAGTGACGTCACGCACCGGCTGACTCCCGCCCCACAGCCGCAATGTTTACATACGCCACGTGGTGTAGTGACGTCACGCACCAGCTGACTCCCGCCCCACAGCCGCAATGTTTACATACGCCACGTGGTGTAGTGACGTCACGCACCAGCTGACTCCCGCCCCACAGCCGCAATGTTTACATACGCCAGTGACGTAACGCGCCACTTAGCCCACACAGCTGTAAAGTGTCTCAATGACGTCACACACCACCTGATTCCCGCTCCCCCACAGTCACAAAGTATACTACCACCATGTGGGTGGGTGACGCCACCCACCACCTGCCACCCACCACCTGCCGCCCACCACCTGCCGCCCACAGGGGACACTATTTACAATTACATCACAGCGTGGCTGTCCCGCACTTAAACTATTATCTCTGCTCAATCGCCATTATCCTGCAATATGAACTACCTTTCAGAGACTAAATAGCTTCCCTTTGTAGTTTGGTACTGTTCTGCCTCTGTTGTGCATGCGAACAACAGTAACGGTGAATGTAATGGAACAGTAACGGGTAATCTGGAACACTACACAATACAGACCGGGCTCTGAACGCGACATGCAGCTGGAAACAGTAGATTGGAAGATTCTGGCGCAGCATGTAAAGAAAACAGCATAAGAGAGGCAACATGCCAGCTCTGATAGTTCAAATGTTCACAGAGACACAGAATGTGTTGACCGACGGGAGGTGGTGACCACTGTCGTCTCTATAGTGTTGCCACTAGAAAGGAAAAGAGCAGCGGCGGGGAAAATGAGTGGAGTGCCACAAGAGGAAAATGAGTGGAGTGCCACAAGGGGAAAATGAGTGGAGTGCCACAAGGGAAAACTACGTGGAGTGCCACAAGGGGAAACTACGTGGAGTGCCACAAGGGGAAACTACGTGGAGTGCCACAAGGGGAAACTACGTGGAGTGCCACAAGGGGAAACTACACAATATACATCTCCTTAGAATAACTTCGTGTGGGAGGTTGAACTAGAGAGGAAATTTGCAAACGATATGCTGGACTATGTCGCCCTGTGGGACACAGGGGCGTGCCACAGAGAGGAGAAATCGTTGAGAGTGTACCACCACTATAATGTATACTAAACTAATAATGTAAACACTACTACTTATCCTGAGTAACACTTCCCATCGGTTGCAGTTGGTAACACTGTTATTGAACACTGTAATATGAGCTGACATATGATGGTTACACCGGAACCAAAAGGTACACTGCCAACAAGGAAATGCTACACAGGACTAACGCTGCCACCATCTCCCTTGACCATTGAGACTATATCAAGCAACGAGGCAAGAAACATTGCTTGACTTGGAGAGTACTTTCTATGACTGTCATTAATTAAGGGACGGTTGTCAGCCACTATATCCAAAAGGCGAAGAGAATTCAACAATTGACACAGACGGGAAATTTAACATGAGTTTATTGAGACCAAAATTATGCTAATCACCACTTATAAATTCTACTCTAACACTGGCCAAGAGCTAAGAAATTTAGACATGGAATAAAACCTCACAGATCACACACATTACCTTAAGACCTCTGTCTCTCCATCCGGTGGATTCACTGTCACTCCCTCCTGTGCGATGTTCTCCACAGCCCTCTCTCGACCCCGGTGTCCCGCACTCTGTCTCTAAATCTCTACAGGACCAATATATATACACCCCACAAAAAAAGGGGGAAGGGGGAGATTTGCTGTTGCTACCTACACCAAAGATGCAAGAGGGTCGGGCCATACGTGCATGTAACAATGTAACATATTATGCCAGGAAGATGAGATAAACTAGACGGATATAATGATACATGTGAGTAGATAATGAGAATAAGCTAAGAAACAATGAGGAAAATAACAGGTTTAGCACAAATAAACAAGATAATGATTACGAGAATGATATGAGGAAGGTCAAGGAATACGACAGTTAGGCAGATAATAAGGAAAGATGAGGCAGATAATGAGGAAAGATGAGGGATAGGGTAGGAGAGCGGCTGACATTGTCTATCAGCTGGCCTGGGGCTTCCTATCCTTCCTGTTCCTCTTCTCTTGTGTTCCTGATAATCAAATTTCCCGCCTCGCCTCCAGGGTAGCATTCTGATTGGCCCTCATTACCCGCCTCATTACGTCATTACATATTCAAGTCCCTATTGGCAGATGCAGATCCGGGCCTTGGTGGTGTGGTGCTGTGGTGTGGTGCTGTGGTGTGGTGCTGGGGTGTGGTGCTGTGGTGTGGTGCTGGGGTGTGGTGCTGTGGTGTGGTGCTGGGGTGTGGTGCTGGGGTGTGGTGCTGTGGTGTGGTGCTGGGGTGTGGTGCTGGGGTGTGGTGCTGGGGTGTGGTGCTGGGGTGTGGTGCTGGGGTGTGGTGCTGTGGTGTGGTGCTGTGGTGTGGTGCTGGGGTGTGGTGCTGTGGTGTGGTGCTGGGGTGTGGTGCTGGGGTGTGGTGCTGGGGTGTGGTGCTGGGGTGTGGTGCTGGGGTGTGGTGCTGTGGTGTGGTGCTGGGGTGTGGTGCTGTGGTGTGGTGCTGGGGTGTGGTGCTGGGGTGTGGTGCTGGGGTGTGGTGCTGGGGTGTGGTGCTGGGGTGTGGTGCTGTGGTGTGGTGCTGGGGTGTGGTGCTGGGGTGTGGTGCTGGGGTGTGGTGCTGGGGTGTGGTGCTGTGGTGTGGTGCTGTGGTGTGGTGCTGGGGTGTGGTGCTGTGGTGTGGTGCTGTGGTGTGGTGCTGGGGTGTGGTGTGGTGCTGGGGTGTGGTGCTGGGGTGTGGTGCTGTGGTGTGTTGCTGTGGTGTGGTGCTGTGGTGTGGTGCTGGGGTGTGGTGCTGGGGTGTGGTGCTGTGGTGTGGTGCTGGGGTGTGGTGCTGGGGTGTGGTGCTGTGGTGTGGTGCTGTGGTGTGGTGCTGGGGTGTGGTGCTGGGGTGTGGTGCTGTGGTGTGGTGCTGTGGTGTGGTGCTGTGGTGTGGTGCTGTGGTGTGGTGCTGTGGTGTGGTGCTGGGGTGTGGTGCTGGGGTGTGGTGCTGTGGTGTGGTGCTGTGGTGTGGTGCTGTGGTGTGGTGCTGGGGTGTGGTGCTGTGGTGTGGTGCTGTGGTGTGGTGCTGTGGTGTGGTACTGGGGTGTGGTGCTGTGGTGTGGTGCTGTGGTGTGGTGCTGGGCTGTGGTGTGGTGCTGTGGTGTGGTGCTGTGGTGTGGTGCTGGGGTGTGGTGCTGTGGTGTGGTGTGGTGCTGTGGTGTGGTGCTGGGGTGTGGTGCTGGGGTGTGGTGCTGTGGTGTGGTGCTGGGGTGTGGTGCTGTGGTGTGGTGCTGGGGTGTGGTGCTGGGCTATGGTGTGGTGCTGTGGTGTGGTGCTGGGGTGTGGTGCTGTGGTGTGGTGCTGGGGTGTGGTGCTGGGGTGTGGTGCTGTGGTGTGGTGTGGTGCTGTGGTGCTGGGGTGTGGTGCTGGGCTGTGGTGTGGTGCTGTGGTGTGGTGCTGGGGTGTGGTGCTGTGGTGTGGTGCTGGGGTGTGGTGCTGTGGTGTGGTGTGGTGCTGTGGTGGGGTGCTGGGGTGTGGTGCTGGGCTGTGGTGTGGTGCTGTGGTGTGGTGCTGGGGTGTGGTGCTGTGGTGTGGTGCTGGGGTGTGGTGCTGGGGTGTGGTGCTGTGGTGTGGTGTGGTGCTGTGGTGTGGTGCTGGGGTGTGGTGCTGGGCTGTGGTGTGGTGCTGTGGTGTGGTGCTGTGGTGTGGTGCTGGGGTGTGGTGCTGTGGTGTGGTGTGGTGCTGTGGTGTGGTGCTGGGGTGTGGTGCTGGGCTGTGGTGTGGTGCTGTGGTGTGGTGCTGTGGTGTGGTGTGGTACTGTGGTGCTGTGGTGTGGTGCTGGGGTGTGGTGCTGTGGTGTGGTGCTGGGCTGTGGTGTGGTGCTGTGGTGTGGTGCTGTGGTGTGGTGCTGTGGTGTGGTTCTGTGGTATGGTGTGGTGTTGGGCTGTGGTGTGGTGCTGTGGTGTGGTGTTGGGCTGTGGTGTGGTGGTGTGGTGCTGGGCTGTGGTGCTGTGGTGTGGTGCTGGGCTGTGGTGTGGTGCTGGGCTGTGATGCTGTGGTGTGGTGCTGGGCTGTGGTGCTGGACTGTGGTGCTGGGCTGTGGTGCTGGGCTGTGGTGTGGTGGTGTGGTGCTGTGGTGTGGTGCTGGGCTGTAGTGCTGGGCTGTGGTGCTGTGGTGTGGTGCTGGGGTGTAGTGTGAGGCCAGGGTGTGGTGTGCCGCAGAGCTGCAGGGTGTGACTAAGGTGTGATACGTTACAATGTGACTTCACTTGCCATTGCCGGGGACAGGAAGACTTGCCCAGGTGCCCTCGGGCCAACTACTGACCTCCCCCGGGATCCAGCCCACACCAGTCCTGGAACACCCGGCTACATGTTTACAACCACGTCCTCAGAGGCATCAGCTGTAAGGCAAACATGCCCAGACTGGGAGCCGGCGGCTGAGTGGTCAGAACACTGGACGCGTGATCCTGTGGTCCCGGGTTTGATCCCGGGCGCCGGCGAGAAACAATGGGCAGAGTTTCTTTCACCCTGATGCCTCTGTTACCTAGCAGTAAAATAGGTACCTGGGTGTTAGTCAGCTGTCACGGGCTGCTTCCTGGGGGTGGAGGCCTGGTCGAGGACCGGGCCGCGGGGACACTAAGCCCCGAAATCATCTCAAGATAACCTCGAGATAAGAAGGCCGTCCTCATAAACAAAGACCAAGGTCCATTCCATCCTCCCGCCGAACCCTAGCTGTTTGTGAATGAAAAACGGTTTACACACGACTCACAACTGATGACGTTCGAACACTTCCGGAACAAGTGCTTCACTGACGACTTTTGTTCGAACCACAACGCTGTAAATGCTTCACCCACGTACTACAAATACAAATAATCGCCAACAGAACCTAAACACCTAACCTAACCTATGCCTAAATATGCACAATATGCTAATATATAATAATATTAATTTATATTTGAGAAAAGATCTGTTTTGAATGAACAGCATGTTAACATTGATGAATGCGTGTGTGGGGTCGACCGCTGGATAGAATGGTCTGAGGACGGGTTGACATGCCCCAAACATCTGCATGTGCCCGGGAATCGAACCTGGTTCCAAACGGTTGCGAGCAGACTGCACTTTGGCACTATACATGTAAACCTAACGACGCCCCCCTTGTACACCCATACAGGCAGCATGATAACCTGGGGCCAGATTCACGAAAGCAGTTACGCAAGCACTTACGAACGTGTACATCTTTCCTCAATCTTTGACGGCTTTGGTTACATTTATTAAACAGTTTACAAGCATGAAAACGTCCCAATCAACTGTTGGTATTGTTATAAACAGCCTCCTGGTGCTTCCGAGCTCATTAACTGTTTAATAATTGGAAACAAAGCCGCCAAAGATTGAGAAAAGATGTACAGGTTCGTAAGTGCTTGCGTAAGTGCTTTCGTGAATCAGGCCCCAGGTCCCATCCCCCCTCCCCCCTCCCCTGCCAGGACCCTGATCACCTGGTCCACCAAGCCTTATAAAAGAGGTTTTAGAAGGGCAGTAACGCTGAAGGTCTAATTGCGTAGCGAAGCCGCTAACGACAGCGTGTGACTGACGGGTAGTTCATAGTTGATCACTCGTCGTGTGCTACTATAATATACATCATCTCTACTTCATCCCTGGCACCTGTGAGCACCAGTGAGCACCTGTGAGCACCAGTGAGCACCTGTGAGCACCTGTGAGCACCAGTGAGCACCAGTGAGCACCTGTGAGTACTTGTGAGCACCAGTGATCACCAGTGAGCACCAGTGAGCACCTGTGAGCACCAGTGAGCACCAGTGAGCACCAGCGAGCACCAGTGATCACCTGTGAGCACCTGTGAACACCAGTGAGCACCTGTGAGCACCAGTGAGCACCTGTGAGCACCAGTGAGCACCTGTGAGCACCTGTGAGCACCAGTGAGCACCTGTGAGCACCAGTGATCACCTGTGAGCACCTGTGAACACCAGTGAGCACCTGTGAGCACCAGTGGGCACCTGTGAGCACCAGTGAGCACCTGTGAGCACCAGTGAGCACCTATGAGCACCTGTGAACACCAGTGAGCACCAGTGAGCACCAGTGAGCACCTGTGAGCACCTGTGAGCACCAGTGAGCACCTGTGAGCACCTGTGAGCACCAGCGAGCACCAGTGAGCACCAGCGAGCACCAGTGAACACCTGCGAGCACCTGTGAAGACCAGTGAGCACCTGTGAGCACCAGTGAGCACCTGTGAGCACCTGTGAGCACCTGTGAGCACCTGTGAGCACCTGTGAGCACCAGTGAGCACCTGTGAACACCAGTGAGCACCTGTGAGCACCTGTGAACACCAGTGAGCACCAGTGAGCACCTGTGAGCACCTGTGAGCACCAGTGAGCACCTGTGAGCACCTGTGAGCACCTGTGAGCACCAGTGTGGCAGGGGTCGGTAACCCCCCCTAGCCCCCCCTCCCTGCCGCCATCTTGACCCCTGCTATTACCACTGTTGCGTCATGTACCGTCGACTTCAAATGTTCTTTGTGTCACGCAACTGCGTCTTGACTCTCACCTTGCGTCACTCAGTGTCTTCCTTTCCTCCTTGCGTCATACCTGGCCCTTGCGTCACACCTGGCCCTCGCGTCACACCTGGTTCTCGCGTCACACCTGGCCCTTGCGTCACACTTGGCCCTTGCGTCACATCTTGCCCTTGCGTCACACCTGGCCCTTGCGTCACACCTGGTCCTTGCATCACACCTGGCCCTCGCGTCACACCTGGCCCTTGCGTCACACTTGGCCCTTGTGTCACATCTGGCCCTTGCGTCACACCTGGCCCTTGCGTCACACCTGGTCCTTGCGTCACACCTGGCCCTTGCGTCACACCTGGCCCTTGCGTTACACCTGGCCCTTGCGTCACACCTGACCCTTGCGTCACACCTGGCCCTTGCGTCACACCTGGCCCTCGCGTCACACCTGGCCCTCGCGTCACACCTGGCCCTCGCGTCACACCTGGCCCTCGCGTCACACCTGGCCCTCGCGTCACACCTGGCCCTTGCGTCACACCTGGCCCTCGCGTCACACCTGGCCCTTGCGTCACACCTGGCCCTCGCGTCACACCTGGCCCTCGCGTCACACCTGGCCCTCGCGTCACACCTGGCCCTCGCGTCACACCTGGCCCTTGCGTCACACCTGGCCCTCGCGTCACACCTGGCCCTTGCGTCACACCTGGCCCTCGCGTCACACCTGGCCCTCGCGTCACACCTGGCCCTCGCGTCACACCTGGCCCTTGCGTCACACCTGGCCTCAAGACGCCTGATGATAAAGCACGGCACAGATGAATTGGCTTGTAAAGTGGCGGGTATTTTTTAAGGCGCGGCGGTAATGATGGGTGTGTGTTAGTGCGGCCACTCTCGCTCCTGCCCCGCCCCGCCCCGCCCTGCCCCGCCCTGCCCTGCTCCACCCTGCCCTGCTCCACCCCGCCCTGCCCTGCCCTGCCCTGCCCTGCCCAGCCCTGCCCCGCCTCGCCCTGCCCCACCTCGCCCTGCCCCGCCCTGCCCTGCCCTGCCCCGCCCTACCCTGCCCTGCCCCGCCCCACCCCACCCTGCCCCGCCCCGCCCCGCCCTGCCCTGCCCTGCTCCACCCCGCCCCGCCCCGCTACACCGTAAAAGGAGGGGGCAAGGAGCACAAGGAATCAGCCCACAAAGCTCTTACTGTGAAGGAGGCGCAAGGACCCCTAACCTCCCCTCCCCTCCCCCTCCCCCCCCCCACGTGTGAGGGAACAAGTACCTCCACCCTCTCTCCTCCCCCCCACTCCCCCTCCCCCCCCCCCGCGTGTGAGGGAACAAGTACCTCCCCCTCTCTCCTCCCCCCCCTCCCCCTCCCCCCCCGCGTGTGAGGGAACAAGTACCTCCACCCTCTCTCCTCCCCCCCCCCCCCCCGACACCAAAAATGTAAGCCACTCCACAAGAGCTACAAATTAAGCCCAATCACTCTCGCGCTGAGCCAAGCAGCCACTGGCGGTGTTTGCCTCGTGGCGGAGTCAAGAAAATTGCGTCATGTTAGGTCAAAGGTCAAGTGTTGGTGCGGGTAGGGGGGGGGTGATAGGGGAGGTGGGAGGGGGTCAGTGTGAAGTGAGGGGGGGAAGGGGGTGAGTGAGAGGGGGGGAGGACACCCCCCCTCCCCGACCCCATCCAACGTTTTGGGGAAACTTTGACGAAAATGTAAACGCAAATATGTCTGCTTTCCTGTCTGCCTGTTTGCCTGCCTATCTGCCTGCCTACCTGCCTGCCTGCCTGCCTGCCTGCCTGCCTGTCTGCCTGTTTGCCTTCCTGTCTGCCTGTTTGCCTTCCTGTCTGCCTGTTTGCCTTCCTGTCTGCCTGTTTGCCTTCCTATCTGCCTGTTTGGCTTCCTATCTGCCTGCCTGCCTGCCTGCCTGCCTGCCTGCCTGCCTGCCTGCCTGCCTGCCTGTTTACCTGCCTGCCTTCCTACCTGCCTTCCTGCCAACCTGCCTGCCTGCCTGCCTTCCTGACAACCTGCCTGCCTGGCTGCCTTCCTGCCTGCCTGCCTGCCTGCCTGCCTGCCTGCCTTCCTGCCAACCTCCCTGCCTGCCTTCCTGACAACCTGCCTGCCTGGCTGCCTGCCTGCCTGAGTGCCTACCTGCCTGCCTGCCTGCCTGCCTGCCTGTCTACCTGCCTGCCTGCCTGCCTGCCTGCCTGCCTGCCTGCCTGCCGGCCTGCCTGCCTGCCTGCCTGCCTGCCTGCCTGCCTGCCTGCCTGTCTACCTGCCTGCCGGCCTACCTGCCTGCCTGCCTGCCTGCCTGCCTGTCTGCCTGCCTGCCTGCCTGCCTGCCTGCCTGCCTGCCTGCCTGCCGGCCTGCCTGCCTGCCTGCCTGCCTGCCTGCCTGCCTGTCTGTCTGCCTGCCTGCCTGCCTGCCTGCCTGCCTCACGCATAAATTATCTTCTCTCTGGGAACTGTGGTTCAAAATGGATTTTCAATATCGTGACGTCATAAATCTCAAGCTTGGGACAGGTGAATTAAAGGAATCTCACCTGGTGACTAATTACCTGTGATTACCTCTCCGGTGAAGGAGGGGAGGGGGGGGGTCAAGGGGAGGGGGGGGTCTTGCCCGGTCGTCTTGTGTCTCATTAACACCTGTGTGAGCATGCAACACCTGCCTCGACAACACCTGTGTGGGCTTGCAACACCTGCCTCGCCAACACCTGTGTGAGCATGCAACACCTGCCTCGCCAACACCTGTGTGAGCATGACACACCTGCCTCACCAACACCTGTGTGAGCATGACACACCTGCCTCACCAACACCTGTGTGAGCATGCAACACCTGCCTCACCAACACCTGTGTGGGCATGACACACCTGCCTCGCCAACACCTGTGTGAGCATGACACACCTGCCTCACCAACACCTGTGTGAGCATGCAACACCTGCCTCACCAACACCTGTGGGCATGCAACACCTGCCTCGCCAACACCTGTGGGCAAACAACACCTGCCTCACCAACACCTGTGGGCGTACAGCAGGTGTCAGAGCCACACGTGTGGGAGAACTGCACTTGTCTGTGCCACACATCTACAATTTAAACGAAATATTTCGGTCGGTTGAGAAATCTATTATAGAAACACATGGGAGCTACCAGGCCGAGCCTAGCGAGACGCACTATGTCAGCTGCAGCTATTATTACCTGCATGCAAGCCAGTCAGCCAGCCAGCCAGCCAGCCAGCCAGTCAGCCAGCCAGCCAGTCAGTCAGTCAGTCAATCAGCCAGCCAGCCAGCCAGCCAGTCAGTCAGTCAGTCAGCCAGCCAGCCAGCCAGCCAGCCAGTCAGTCAGTCAGCCAGCCAGCCAGCCAGCCAGCCAGTCAGTCAGTCAGCCAGCCAGCCAGCCAGCCAGCCAGTCAGTCAGTCAGCCAGCCAGCCAGCCAGCCAGTCAGTCAGCCAGCCAGCCAGGCAGCCAGTCAGCCAGCCAGCCAGCCAGCCAGCCAGCCAGCCAGCCAGCCAGCCAGCCAGCCAGCCAGCCAGCCAGTCAGCCAGCCAGCCAGCCAGCCAGTCGGAATGGAATACGTTAAACAGACATATACATAACATCTAAATGCACCAATATTTATCCCAATGCCAAAAGTCTGCTGACTCGGGTCTGTGCATTTGACCACCCAGAGCCTTCGTGAAGCGGGGCACAGGGACCCACTACCCATCACGGGGAGCATGACGGTCGACCCCCTGGCCGTCAGAATTGCAAAATATATACACTGTGTGTAACTAGATGTAAAGTGAACATTTGTCACTTTTTCCTTAAGATTAATTAGTTAATAAAAAGTGCCAATAAAAACCCGTGAAATATTTTATATATTAACAGTATTTTGTAAATTATCCCTGACGACCCTAACGTGTGTTGAGGGCCAGTTAGGGCGCCCAGAGACTCTAATTGTATGTCAGCCAGTTAAGGCTAATTCCAGATTATAGTCTTACAAACCTAATTCTCCAAACAAAAAAAAGGTTGGGAATCTTTCTCTCGAAATGATTTTCTTTATAGATTCTCAGTGTGATATCTGACCTGTGTATGTCCCCGCCTCTCTCTCTGCCATAACAAGACGCCAGGGGGAACAGAAGGATCAGGGGGAAAGCACCAAGCCATTAAGACTATATATCACGAGTTCAGGATAAGAATTTGGGATGGGACGGGGGGGGGGGGGAGGAGGAATGATGCCCAACCACTTATGGACGGTCGGGGGGATTGAACGCCGACCTGCATGAAGGGAGACTGTCGCTCTACCGTCCAGCACAAGTGGTTGGAAACAAGAGTTGAAGTACGAGGGAAAACACAAGGTTAATAGTGATGACATTACTGTGATACAAGTGAGTCTATATGAGGACTGACGTCACGGGGAGCCGGTCGGCCGAGCGGACAGCACGCTGGACTTGTGATCCTGTGGTCCCGGGTTCGATCCCGGGCGCCGTCGAGAAACAACGGGCAGAGTTTTTTTCACCCTATGCCCCTGTTACCTAGCAGTAAAATAGGTACCTGGGTGTTAGTCAGCTGTCACGGGCTGCTTCCTGGGGGTGGAGGCCTGGTCGAGGACCGGGCCACGGGGACACTAAAGCCCCGAAATCATCTCAAGATAACCTCAAGATAACGATATCACTGTTGCTAGGTTATTTTAATACAAAACTGTAACAACTTTACAGTTTAAACAGCTTCATGGTACAGTTTCATCACAAGTTTCGGTACAAGTTTTTTTGGTGAGGTGGCAGGTGTGTTGAACAGTTTTAGAACAGTGTTGAGTGTGGACTTGCCCGCCACTAATGGGGTCTCAGCAGTACACAGGATCACGTCCTATTTTCCCTGATTGTTGAAACAATTTCAGGTGTAGAAATTCTGAGATGTCCACGTTATTTCTCACTACACTGCTTCCTTGATTATATATTTCTACCATCTTGTCCCTTTGGGGATAACGATGGGGCTCCAGCTCCCGGCCAGCACACCTAGGAAATCATCGCCCCATTCATTTTAGCCTCAACCAGGCAGCCATATTTAACGAGAAGTTCGGTTGTTCTACACAATACAATGATCCTCCTGCCACTCAAAGCGAGGGTCGATCCGACGTACTGGTTCTCAGTTTTGAAAGATCTTTCAAACATCATTACTAAGTGCCAGCAGGTCTTCGCCTGACGAAGGTCAGCCGGTGAGTGACTTTTCTCCATCAGTTAGTAATCAAGAAGGACCAATAATAATCACGGGCACAGGGGATGTGTCTATGGAGCTTGTCTCCCATTGGTGGAACATCCTCCTCTGTTTCAAAATGTTGACGAGTGTCTCTTGACGTCACGGCTCTTCCGGGCGCCATCTTGTTCTAGAAGGTTCCAGGGGGAGTAATGTCCACATCGAACCGCCTTCCTTAGCGTGTACATCTCTGGGCTGTAATTTTTAAGACTCGTCCCCAGTTGCTTCTAGATGCCGCCTCGAACGAGTACGCCTCTCAAAGTGTCGCCAAAGATGGTGTAGTTGACCTTAATGGCTGGCACACTTGAGGGTGTATAGCATGTGGAGTGTCACACTTGAGGGTGTATAGCATGTGGAGTGTCACACTTGAGGGAGCAGAGTGTGTTGAGTGTCACACTTGAGGGAGCAGAGTGTGTTGAGTGTCACACTTGAGGGAGCAGAGTGTGTTGAGTGTCACACTTGAGGGAGCAGAGTGCGTTGAGTGTCACACTTGAGGGTGCAGAGTGTGTTGAGTGACACACTTGAGGGAGCAGAGTGTGTTGAGTGTCACACTTGAGGGAGCAGAGTGTGTTGAGTGACACACTTGAGGGAGCAGAGTGTGTTGAGTGTCACACTTGAGGGAGCAGAGTGTGTTGAGTGACACACTTGAGGGAGCAGAGTGTGTGGGCGGGGTCCCAGCCCCCCCCCTACCACCACCCACATAATACGACTCTAAACTCCATATTTACGTCCCAGGAACCACTTGACCCGAGGTCCATCTGGGAGTGGACTCAGTTTCAGAGGAATTCCACAATACTAGTGTAGGATGGTGGGGTGTAAGGGGAGGAGGTGTAGAGGGGTGGGGGGTGTAGGATGGTGGGGTGTAAGGGGAGGAGGTGTAGAGGGGTGGGGGTGTAGGATGGTGGGGTGTAAGGGGAGGAGGTGTAGAAGGTGAGGGGTGTAGGATGGTGGGGTGTAAGTGGATGTGTAGAGGGGTGGGGGGTGTAGGATTGTGGGGTGTAAGGGGAGGTGTAGAGAGGCGGGGGGGGGGTGTAGGATGGTGGGGTGTAAGGGGAGGAGGTGTAGAGGGGTGGGGGTGTATTGTGAGAGGGTGTAAGGACAGGGGGGGGTAAGGGATGGAGGGGATATATAGCGATAAAGCAGTGCCAGGCCAGGTCAGGTCGGTCAGTTCCGGCACCTGCCTTCTAATCTGCGCCTCTCACTCTGGCCCTGGCGTCAGGTCTCGTGGCGGAGGGCCGTTGTTGGCACCGGTGTCGATAAGCTGCCACACTCCAGCACCTTCCACGGGTCACCAGAGTGCCACTCCCACGCTGTCTGCCCTTTGGGCCCTGACCCGCGACCCTCTTCCAGGGACTTTCGACCTTACGCCCTGCCATTGAACTGTACTGTCTGGCCCCGGAAGGCGGAGATTTCAAGCAGGAGAGAATAAGCGGGGTTCTATACTTTATACGTCCCCACAGTGCCGCTGGGGCCAGATTGGCCAGGCTGGTGCAGTGCCGGCAGGGGATTTACTGACCCACACTCCCACCCTCACGCCCACGCCCACCCTCTACATCCACGCCCACCCTTTACACCCACGCCACCGCCCACCTACAACCACCATCCCCCAGTACCATGACTTTGTCGCCCATGGAACACACTATTATCTTATTTCTTCCTCATAGTCTACATGGTCGTATATAGGACGCCGCCTGGACGAGTCTGACGCCGCCTGGACGAGTCTGACGCCGCCTGGACGAGTCTGACGCCGCCTGGACGAGTCTGACGCCGCCTGGACGAGTCCGACGCCGTCTGGACGAGTCTGACGCCGCCTGGACGAGTCTGACGCCGCCTGGACGAGTCTGACGCCGTCTGGACGAGTCTGACGTCGCCTGGACGAGTCTGACGCCGCCTGGACGAGTCTGACGCCGCCTGGACGAGTCTGACGCCGCCTGGACGAGTCTGACGCCGCCTGGACGAGTCTGACGCCGTCTGGACGAGTCTGACGTCGCCTGGACGAGTCTGACGCTGCCTGGACGAGTCTGACGCCGCCTGGACGAGTCGGACGCCACCTGGACGAGTCTGACGCCGCCTGGACGAGTCTGACGTCGCCTGGACGAGTCTGACGCCGCCTGGACGAGTCTGACGCCGCCTGGACGAGTCTGACGTCGCCTGGACGAGTCTGACCCACCAGTGGGAGCCGGACCCAAGTGAAACTCGTTCTACGCACCAGAGCTTGAAATGACACCAAGATGCTGCACACAGATCCTCACCATCAGGACTGTCTCACACAGGAAGGAAGAGCGGACAGGAAGACGGGGAAGATGGCAAGAAGGAAGACAGGAAGGAGGAGGAGGAAAAGGAGGAGGAAGGAGGGGAAGTAAAGAAGTCAATAGGCTACAATCATCAGTTTTCCACCACCACAGTTACCACAATCATCAGTTTTCCACCACCACAGTTACCACAACCATAACAACCACCATCACTACCACAGCTACCACCACCACCACCACAGTTACCACAACCATAACAACCACCATCACTACCACAGCTACCACCACCACCACCACAGTTACCACAACCATAACAACCACCATCACTACCACAGCTACCACCACCACCACCACTACCCACAAATCCCAGACCCCCCCCCTCCCCCCCCCCTTCCATGTCGTGCAACTCTCAGTATTATTAAGAGCAATTTCCAAGCATTACTTACGTATGCTGGCTCACACTTGTTCACCGGGGGGGGGGGGGTTGACCGCCCTTGTACTGTACACTCCCCCAGCAGGTGTACACCTGCCCCCTCCCACAACCTACACTCCCCCAGCAGGTGTACACCTGCCCCCTCCCACAACCTACACTCCCCCAGCAGGTGTACACCTGCCCCTCCCATAACCTACACTCCCCAGCAGGTGTACATCTGCCCCCTCCCACAACCTACACTCCCCCAGCAGCTGTACACCTGCCCCTCCTACAACCTACACTCCCCCAGCAGCTGTACACCTGCCCCTCCCACAACCTACACTCCCCCAGTAGCTGTATACCTGCCCCTCCTACAACCTACACTCCCCCAGCAGCTGTACACCTGCCCCTCCTACAACCTACACTCCCCCAGCAGCTGTACACCTGCCCCTCCCACAACCTACACTCCCCCAGCAGCTGTACACCTGCCCCTCCTACAACCTACACTCCCCCAGCAGCTGTACACCTGCCCCCTCCCACAACCCACACTCCCCCAGCAGGTGTACACCTGCCCCCTCCCACAACCCACACTCCCCCAGCAGGTGTACACCTGCCCCTCCCACAACCTACACTCCCCAGCAGGTGTACACCTGCCCCTCTCACAACCTACACTCCCCCAGCAGGTGTACACCTGCCCCCTCCCACAACCTACACTCCCCCAGCAGGTGTACACCTGCCCCTCTCACAACCTACATTCCCCCAGCAGGTGTACACCTGCCCCTCCCACAACCTACACTCCCCCAGCAGGTGTACACCTGCCCCTCTCACAACCTACACTCCCCCAGCAGTTGTACACCTGCCCCCTCCCACAACCTACACTCCCCCAACAGGTGTACACCTGCCCCCTCCCCCAGCAGGTGTACACCTGCCCCCTCCCCCAGCAGGTGTACACCTGCCCCTCCCACAACCTACACTCCCCCAACAGGTTTACACCTGCCCCCTCCCCCAGCAGGTGTACACCTGCCCCTCCCACAACCTACACTCCCCCAACAGGTGTACACCTGCCCCCTCCCCCAGCAGGTGTACACCTGCCCCTCCCACAACCTACACTCCCCCAACAGGTGTACACCTGCCCCTCCCACAACCTACACTCCACCAGCAGGTGTACACCTGCCCCTCCCACAACCTACACTCCCCCAGCAGGTGTACACCTGCCCCCTCCCACAACCTACACTCCCCCAGCAGGTGTACACCTGCCCCTCCCATAACCTACACTCCCCCAACAGGTGTACACCTACCCCTCCCACAACCTACACTCCACCAGCAGGTGTACACCTGCCCCTCCCACAACCTACACTCCCCCAGCAGGTGTACACCTGCCCTCCCACAACCTACACTCCCCCAACAGGTGTACACCTGCCCAGTATTAACTCCACCAACCTGTGTTCAAACAGCAGTAAAATCAGGTGAAATAGACCAGTTCGGTGGGTCATTTGCGGCAGTAAGACCCCAAGACGCCAGGTGTGAGGGTCCTGACGAGTGCCAGTCAGGTAATTGGGGTGCCAGGTGTGCCACCTACCTGGCTTGTGCATTAAACATAATTACCTGTATTGTCCGGGTCGTTCCTCATCCTGGGCGGGTGACCGTGACCCGTCACCCCGCGTCCCGTGACCTCTGGTCTGGTCACGGGGGCTGTGAGAGGGGGGGAGGTGTGAGAGAGGAGGAGGAGGAGGGGAAAGGGGGGGAGAGGGGAAAATAAATTGAAGTTTGTATGCTTTGTCAATAATCACTTAATACTATTAGAAGTAGGCATCCTTCAGTCTCAGAAGACTATGGAGTTGCGCCCTGACAGGGCGCAAAGCCTGGGTAGGTAGATATGGAGGAGAAGTTGTTACCCATGCAGCAGGTCCCCCCCTCTCCACGTTGCTGAAATTATCCAATAGAAAGGCAAATGCCAATACACATGGTTCCAGCAACGTCGCAGGAGCTGCCAGAACGCGGTCGACGTCAACAACGAACTGCCTTAGGGGCTCCAACTCTGAATATTTCCTCGAGGTTGACTCCTGAAGCCTTTCCCAAAAAATGGGTATGGCCGCAAGGCAACGGAGGTTTAAAATCAGGGTTTTCCTTCCCCTTAATTAAGACTGTTAACTTTTTAGTTATTATCAATACCCGTCATCGTTATCACCATCATCACTACAATCACCACAATCACCACTATCATCACAATGTCACCATCATCATAACTCTCAGTGGTAATATGCACAGCCGCCACCACCATCACCACCACACGGGAGGACTCTACTAAAGCACCAGCATGGAGACCTAGGTTGAGGGATAAAAGGTCAGAGGAAACACTGGATGACACTGCAAAGAAGGTCAAGATACACCTGCAGGAATTATATGCAAGAATATCAGTAAGATCAGACTTATTATTACCTTAGCTCTTGAAGAAGGCTCAAGAGGCACTTTGTTACCCACGAAATGAGACACAAAATTTGTTAAGTACTTAAGTCTTAATATATATGAGGTAAGGTGAAAAGTAATGTCCTTATTCACAAAGGTAAGAGGAGACTACAGAAGGCCCATTTACCAATAAATGTGAGTTTCAGAAAGCAATAATACTAATGAGATAAAAAAATTATATTATTGAGATAACTGTGTATTAATGTTCTTGCTCAAATCATTTTTTTAAATTTATCAATTAAAAATGTATCCAAATTATACAGACCATTACTAATGTTTACTTGTATGGCTTTGTGATTTATATTAAAGCAGGTTCAATAATATTTCTGTTGAAAATACTTTTACAATTCGTTATTGAAGACCTCTCCCAATCAATATGGTGAGAATTTTCCGATAAGTAAACAGAGCATTAGATAACTGGCCATTTTTTACAGAATATTTATGCTGCGAAATTCTAAAGTTCAAACCTTTAGATGTTTGACCTACATCGAACCTGTTACAGTCTTTAGGAGGTATTTTGTACAAGACACACACACACACACACACACACACACACACACACACACACACACACACACACACACACACACACACACACACACACAGAAGGAAGACAGAAGAGTAAGGGGGGACATGATCACAACCTACAAAATCCTCAGGGGAATCGACCGGGTAAACAAGGATGAACTATTCAACACTGGTGGGACGCGAACAAGGGGACACAGGTGGAAGCTGAGTACCCAAATGAGCCACAGAGACGTTAGAAAGAACTTTTTCAGTGTCAGAGTAGTTAGTAAATGGAATGCATTAGGAAGTGATGTGGTGGAGGCTGACTCCATACACAGTTTCAAATGTAGATATGATAGAGCCCAATAGGCTCAGGAATCTGTACACCAGTTGATTGACGGTTGAGAGGCGGGACCAAAGAGCCAGAGCTCAACCCCCGCAAGCTCAATTAGGTGAGTACAATTAGGTGAGTACACACACACACACACACACACACACATATATATATATATATATATATATATATATATATATATATATATATATATATATATATATATATATATATATATATATATATATATATATAAAAGTACACACGTCTGATGGTGCCTGGTTCTCGCTCTCCTTCTCCCTTTTCTCACTATCTCTCTGTGTCTGTCTCTATCTGTCTCTTGTATTATTGTTTGTCGCTGTTTTTCTCTTTGTTTTCCTATATATTTCTCTCTCTTTGCCCTGGTCGACCCGGTCTTTCTACACGCCTGTCTCTGTCTCTCTGTTTTTGCTTGTCAATGTTTGTCTTTGTCTCTGTCTTTTCGCTATCTCTCTGTCTCTTTCATTGAAATAATATAATAGTCAACCATTGGCATGTGCATGGTTCTCTGGTGCGGGGAACCTGTGGTGTGAAATATTAAAAAATATAATAGTTATCCATTTGCTTTGAGAAAAGAACGGAGATTCAGAATGCCTTTGAAACTACGTAAGAATTGTCTGTTTTATGGTACTACGGCCAAAATATAAATAGCAGAAATTTAATTTAATATTCCGGAAATTAGTAAATAAATGGTGTATATTACTGTGAGAACAAATTTGCTTTGACATTTATATTTAAAATATATTTTGCTAGGTGTAGCCAGCTGTCAGTGCCAAAAAGTTTTCTGGGTCGTCAGAAAATGACCTTGGCACGCTGTTACCTCTTGAATTCTGGAGACCCCGACCAGCCTGTGTTCGTCGCATACCCCAGACTATTCCCCCTGCAAAGTTGGGTGAGGTTGGCCCCAAGCGTCTGGTCTCCAACCCTGGCCAGACTTTCTCTCTTATAGATAGTGACATTTAGTGACTTATAAATAGTGACATTTGAAGGGAGTGACGAAGTATAATCTCTTGTTGGAGTTATATATAAAGCTACTCGCTAGCTGGCGGTACTCACTAACATACACTCACACGTGTTTACTCTGTCACTCACAACTCTCGCTCTAGTCCACTCACGTTCTTGGCAAAGATAAGGAAAGAAATTTCCCTTCCTTAAGATCACTTTTATGAGAGGGGGGGGGTAGGAATGGGTGTGGGGCAGGGGTGGGTGTGGGTGTGGGGCAGGGGTGGGAGTGGGTGTGGGGCAGGTGTGGG
>NW_025568415.1:0-2500 GCF_020424385.1 Procambarus clarkii | reverse complement strand
CTAAACATCTCTAAGCTTAGCACCCCAGCTCAAGCTTACATACCGTGTTGTCAAACACAGAGAGCATGGAATATAATGACTTAATAATGACGTCATCGGACCAGCCCCCTGGCGGCCCCCATCCGCACTAATTATATCAACAAATACATTGCATTATCCACGGAACATTTTTGGTGCTAAATTCGTTTTTGTAATTAGTTATTTAAGTGTTTATGTAATGCTAATATTTTATTCGTAAGATACATGGGGGAACATGTTACAGTGGGCTTTTCATAGGTACAGTAATTGTATATTACATTTGTGTTTGTGGAGGGTTATGGGAGGTTTGTGGGTCTTGTCTGACGTAGGTGATGTTTTGAAATGTTATTTTTATCATTTAGACTATTTTAAAGTTTTTTTTTGTCACAGTATTCATCAACATTCATCACATAATTCATTACAATATTCACTTCAACATTCACCATAATGTTCATAACATGCAGCACAACATTCACAACATCCTCCACAACACAACATCCTGGTGTTCACTGAGGTCACCACACTATCAGGAGAAAGCGTTAAGCCATTACGACTATATAGCACTGGGAAAGGGTCAGGATGAGGATTTGAGATGGGACGGGGGGTAAGGATTGGTGCCCAACCATTTGGACGGTCGGGGATTGAACGCCGACCTGCATGAAGCGAGACCGTCGCTCTACCGTCCAGCACAAGTGGACGGTAAACAAGTTGTTGCGTTGAACCAGCCTTCAAGAGCTCGTTAGTCTATCATCACAACGACCCATTGACCCCAGAGGTCATCTCTTTCCTAAGCTTTTGAGCCCATTATCTCCTGTAAGTCTTAACTCGCTAAATAGAATTCATTCACCAGCTTTCATTACTTCAAAAATTATATATTTTTAGGAATATTAGAGTGACGAACCTGAGAGAAGTTATATTGGTTGACACGAAGCAGTTCCTCTTATATATGTCATCACAGTCTCTCAGATCATTATTTTGGTGGACTTTTTCATTAAGTTTGATTATGTAGTTATCTTGTAGTGTTATCTTGTAAATTGTTCAACAGATCTGCTATCATTTTTCCGAGTCAGTATTTGTCTTTCTTTATATACTAGAGTTGTTACATTCTTGTACAGCCACTAGCACGTGAAGCGTTTCGGACAAGTCTTTAATCCAAATTTTCCCAGGAATACGACCCGCCAAATCGTTTAACAACCAGGAGCCAGATTCACAAAGCAGTTACGCAAGCACTTACGAACCTGGGGCCAGATTCACGAAGCAGTTACGCAAGCATTTACGAACGTATACATCATTCCTCAATCTTTGACGGCTTTGGTTACATTTATGAAATAGTTTACAAGGATGAAAACTTGCCAATCAACTGTTGTTATTGTTATAAACAGCCTCCTGGTGCTTCGGAGCCCATTAACTGTTTAATAATTGTAAACAAAGCCGCCAAAGCTTGAGAAAAGATGTACAGGTTCGTAAGTGCTTGCGTAAGTGCTTTCGTGAATCTGGCCCCTGTACATCTTTTCTCAATCTTTGGCGGCTTTGTTTACAATTATTAAACAGTTAATAAGCTCCGAAGCACCAGGAGGCTGTTTTTAACAATAACAACAGTTGATTGGCAAGTTTTCATGTTTGTAAACTGTTTAATAAATATAACCAAAGCCGTCAAAGATCGAGGAAAGATGTTCACGTTCGTAAGTACTTGCGTAACTGCTTCGTGAATCTGGCCGCTGGTGCCCATTGTACTGTTGGATAAACAGAGGCATGTGTTAAGGTTTGGCGCCAAGTAAATCCTCCCCGGCCAGGATACGAACCCTGGCTAAAGGGCTCGTGAAACGCCATCTGTTGTTTATGATTTTAACCAAACTTGACCATTTTAAATGCCTTAATGTACGCATCTCTCTCCCTTCGCCTTTCATTCATTTGTAACAATTTAAGTCTTCACATAAATGTAAACAATTGAACATTTGTAATGAAGTATTTCATTCACTTCAGTGATGTCCCATCATAATCCACGTGTTTCTTTGGAATGTAAATATTATTTCCAGGAGGAAGGTTCTTAATGCCAGCGATTAAGTTAATCATTCATCTGTGGTCACTCACTATCAGTTACAGCTGTTTGATAGTGTGGTGTTTACCCCTCTCTTGTGTAACCCACATGGGGGCTCACATGGGCAGGGGCACAGTTGGTGAGTACTATGGTGGCAGCACATCTAGTGCCACTCTGGAGAATGGTGGCAGCACCTCTAGTGGCACTGTGGAGAATGGTGGCAGCACCTCTAGTGGCACTGTGGTGAATGGTGGCAGCACCTCTAGTGGCACTGTGGAGAATGGTGGCAGCACCTCTAGTGGCACTGTGGAGAATGGATGCAGCACCTCTAGTGGCACTGTGGAGAATGGTGGCAGCACCTCTAGTGGCACTGTGGAGAATGGATGCAGCACCTCTAGTGCCACTCTGGAGAATGGTGGCAGCACCTCTAGTGCCACTGTGGAG
>NW_025568414.1:0-47699 GCF_020424385.1 Procambarus clarkii | reverse complement strand
TAACTGAAAACGAGGAGAGTAATTGGGGAGGTAACTGTAACAGCCCCATAAGTGCAATTATGTGCTATGTATGACAGTAAGGAAATGTACTTATTACACTTAGTATTAACCCAGATTGTCAATTCGGATGATGGATTGCCAACCCATCCTCCGAATTGACAGTACGATTTAATACTAAGTGTAATAAGTACAAGTACATTTTCTTTTAGTCATCAAATATGTACTTACCTAGTTGTGCTTGCGGGGGTTGAGCTCTGGCTCTTTGGTCCCGCCTCTCAACGGTCAATCAACTAATGTACAGGTTCCTGAGCCTACTGGGCTCTATCATATCTACACTTGAAGCTGTGTATGGAGTCAGCCTCCACCACATCACTTCCTAATGCATTCCATTTGTCTACTACTCTGACACTGAAAAAATTCTTTCTAACGTCTCTATGGCTCATTTGGGCACTCAATTTCCACCTGTGTCCCCTAGTGCGTGTGCCCCTTGTGTTAAATAGTCTGTCTTTATCTACCCTATCAATTCCTCTGAGAATCTTGTATGTGGTGATCATGTCCCCTCTAACTCTTCTGTCTCCCAGTGACGTGAGGTTTAATTCCCGTAGTCTCTCCTCGTAGCTCATACCCCTCAGTTCGGGTACTAGTCTGGTGGCAAACCTTTGAACCTTTTCCAGTTTAGTCTTATGCTTGACTAGATATGGACTCCATGCTGGAGCCGCATACTCCAGGATTGGTCTGACATATGTGGTATATAATGTTCTGAAAGATTCCTTACACAAGTTTCTAAAGGCCGTTCTTATGTTAGCCAACCTGGCATATGCCGCTGATGTTATCCTCTTGATATGAGCTTCAGGGGACAGGTCTGGCGTGATATCAACCCCCAGGTCTTTCTCTCTCTCTGACTCTTGAAGTATTTCATCTCCCAAATGATACCTTGTATCTGGTCTCCTGCTCCCTACACCTATCTTCATTACATTACATTTGCTTGGGTTAAACTCTAACAACCATTTGTTCGACCATTCCTGCAGCTTGTCCAGGTCTTCTTGAAGCCTCAAGCTGTCCTCCTCTGTCTTAATCCTTCTCATAATTTTGGCGTCGTCAGCAAACATTGAGAGGAATGAGTCTATACCCTCTGGGAGATCATTTACGTATATCAGAAACAGGATAGGTCCGAGTACAGAGCCCTGTGGGACTCCACTGGTGACTTCACGCCAATCTGAGGTCTCACCCCTCACTGTAACTCTCTGCTTCCTATTGCTTAGGTACTCCCTTATCCACTGGAGCGCCCTACCAGTTACTCCTGCCTGTTTCTCCAGCTTATGCATCAGCCTTTTATGGGGTACTGTGTCAAAGGCTTTCCGACAGTCCAAAAAAATGCAGTCCGCCCATCCTTCTCTTTCTTGCTTAATCTTTGTCACCTGATCGTAGAATTCTATTAAGCCTGTAAGGCAAGATTTACCCTCCCTGAACCCATGTTGATGGGTTGTCACGAAGTCCCTTCTCTCCAGATGTGTTACTAGGTTTTTTCTCACGATCTTCTCCATCACCTTGCATGGTATACAAGTTAAGGACACTGGCCTGTAGTTCAGTGCCTCTTGTCTGTCACCCTTTTTGTATATTGGGACTACATTAGCCGTCTTCCATATTTCTGGTAGGTCTCCCGTTTCCAGTGACCTACTATACACTATGGAGAGTGGCAAACAAAGTGCTCCTGCACACTCTTTCAATACCCATGGTGAGATTCCGTCCGGCCCAACAGCCTTTCTCACGTCCAGCTCCAATAGGTGCCTCTTGACCTCATCTCTTGTAATTTCGAACCCTTCCAAGGTCGCCTGGTTTGCTGCCACCTCTCCTAGCGCCGTGACCTCTCCTTGTTCTATTGTAAAGACCTCCTGGAACCTCTTGTTGAGTTCTTCACACACCTCTTTGTCATTCTCTGTGTACCTGTCCTCACCCGTTCTAAGTTTCATCACCTGTTCCTTCACTGTTGTTTTCCTCCTGATGTGACTGTGTAGTAGCTTTGGTTCGGTCTTGGCTTTATTAGCTATATCATTTTCATACCTTTTCTCAGCTGCTCTTCTCACACTAACATACTCGTTCCTGGTTCTCTGGTATCTCTCTCTACTTTCTGGTGTTCTGTTATTACGGAAGTTCCTCCACGCCCTTTTGTTCAGCTCCTTTGCTTTCATACATTCCCTATTAAACCACGGATTCTTCTTTTGCTTCTCGGTTTTTTCCTGTCGGGCCGGGATAAACCTGTTTACTGCCTCCTGACACTTTTGGGTGACATAGTCCATCATGTCTTGTACGGACTTAGTTCTGAGTTCTGTGTCCCATGGTATATCCCTTAGGAATTTATTCATCTCCTCATAGTTTCCCTTTCGGTACGCCAGCCCTTTGTTTCCCAGTTCTTTTTTGGGGGAGATAATTCCTAGCTCAACCAGGTACTCAAAGCTCAATACACTATGATCACTCATTCCCAAGGGGGCTTCCAACTTAACTTCCCTTATATCCGACTCATTTAGGGTAAATATCAGATCAAGCAAAGCTGGTTCATCCTCTCCTCTCATTCTTGTCGGTCCCTTGACGTGTTGACTTAGAAAGTTTCTTGTTGCCACGTCCAGCAGCTTAGCTCTCCATGTGTCTGGTCCTCCATGTGGGTCTCTGTTCTCCCAATCTATCTTCCCGTGGTTGAAGTCTCCCATGATTAGTAGTCTGGATCCGTTCCTGCTAGCCACAGAAGCTGCTCTCTCTATTATATTGATGGTGGCCATGTTGTTTCTATCATATTCCTGTCTGGGTCTTCTGTCGTTTGGTGGGGGGTTATATATGACTACTACTATAATTTTCTGTCCTCCAGTTGCTATGGTGCCTGATATGTAGTCACTGAAACCTTCACAGCCCTGATTAACCATCTCTTCAAAACTCCAACCTTTTCTTATCAGCAAAGCTACACCACCTCCTCCTCTCCCTTCTCTCTCTTTCCTCACTACATAGTAGTCCTGTGGAAACACTGCATTTGTTATGGTTTTCGTTAGCTTTGTTTCTGTGAGTGCTATTATGTCTGGGTTTTCTTCTAGTGCCCATTCTCCGAGTTCACTTGTTTTATTTGTAATCCCATCTATGTTAGTGTACATTGCCTTGAAGCTCACTTTCTTCTGTTCATTTTCTTGTCCCCTTCTTGGTGAGCGTTCTGCTGGTGGGGGAAGCTGTTCCCTGGGTGTGAAGATCTGTGAGGTGGTTTGCAGGGTCTCAGAGGATTTTGGGGTGGGGGGTGGGGGTTCAAGGGAAGGGGGGACAGGTAGGGTATGGGGTAAGGAGATAGGGGGGACATGGAGGATACGGGGTGAGGGGGGAGGAGGGATAGGGAGGGTATGGGATGAAGGGGGAGGGGGGGGGAAAAGGGGGGAAAGGGGGACATGGTGGGAATGGGGGAGGGGGTGACAGGGTCGGAATGGGGTGGGGGGGGAGGGAGGGTTGGGTGAGCATTTGAGTGGGGGCAGGTAGGGTGAGGGGAAGGGAGGGTTTCTATGCAGAGGGGGGTGGTGGTGTTGCCCTCCCCTCTGGTGTTGCTGGGATGCTGGTTGTGGGTTCCCCTCTTGTCTCTGGGACTGTTGTGTTGGGGGCTGTGATTTCCTGGTTTACTCCTCTCTCCCTGCGCTTCCTCCTTGCCTCTGCTGCCCTGGCTCTCTCCTCCTTCGTCCTGTCCCTCTGCAGGAATACTTTTTTGTATTCCTCCACATACTGCAGATGACTCTTCCTTTCTAGAATAACCTCCTTCGTGGTCTCGTTTGCAAACACCACCTTTACCAGTCGGTTTCTGTCCTTGTTGTACCAGCCCAACCTGAAAACCTTCTCAATGTTTTGTTCAGCCCCTTCCATCTGTAACCCCTTCAGTATCCCATGTACTGCCTCTCTGTCCTTGCTATTCCATTCCTGCCTATTGGATCCTTCCTGTTCTTTGATGCCTACAACTACCACTGATCTTTTTCTTTCCAGCAGCTGACTGGTGCACCTTGCTGCTTCCTGTGAGGTAGCTGCTTGCATGGCTACCTCCCTCACTGTGTCCATTGCTTCTGAGCTCTTTCTCAGTATTTCCGCAAATGTTTCAGGTACAGAGGCATTTCCTTCCAATGCAACATATCCACCTTCCCTTTGGATGATAATCTGATGCTCAGCCTCTTTATTTTTCTCTGTGAGGGATTTGATCTCCTCCCTTGCTGATGTCAGCTCACTTTGCAGGTTGTTAATTGTAATCCTCATTTCATGCATCTCCCTCCTGAATTCCTCCAAAACTTGGGCTAACATTTCCTTCGTTTGGTCACTTTGACTATTCCCTGTGTCCCTGTTGCATCCTCCTGCCATCTTGTCCCTTTCCCTGATATGTTTTGATAGGGTTAGGCAGGGGGGGGGCAGAGAGAGAGAGAGAGAGAGAGAGAGAGAGAGAGAGAGAGAGAGAGAGAGAGAGAGAGAGAGAGAGAGAGAGAGAGAGAGAGAGAGAGAGAGAGAGCAAGAGAGAGAGAGAGAAGAGAGAGAGAGAGCAGAGAGAGAGAGAGAGAGAGAGAGAGAGGAGAGAGAGAGAGAGAGAGCAGAGAGAGAGAGAGGGCAAGAGAGAGAGAGAGAGAGAGAGGGAGAGGGCGAGAGAGAGAGAGAGAGGGAGAGAGAGAGAGAGAGAGGAGAGAGAGAGAGAGAGGGTGGGGGGGGAGGAGGGAGAGGTATGTCACTATCTATGGTGTCCAGTTGACGTATAGGGGGAAGGGGGGGGCGGTGTTACCCTGAATTGTTAATCCCTACACACACACAGTACAATTCAGGTCCCAACTTGAGTTCACAGTGAAGTTACTGCCTCATTCTCTATCAATCTATCAAGATTACTAATCTATTATCGAATGAAATGCATTATATGTGGCTACTGTATGATATTATATAGACCTTGCACACTTGTTGAAGACACTAGAGAGGGGCACTTACCAGTCACCACCCAACAATCAGGCAGTTCCACGGCGGGTCATCCCACGCTGGTCGTCAGGTCAGGTCGCTCCACGTGGTTCTCCACACTGTATATGCACCGGTGATGCCAGATGGTACCTTGTGTTCAGTCTCCTGCTCCCTTCGCCTAATTTCATTACCTTACACTTTCCTGAGTTGAACTTTAGCAGCCATTTTCTAGACCATTCCTTAAGTTTGTCCAGGTCATCCTGTAGTCTCTGTTTATCTTCATCCGTCTTGATTCTTCTCATAATTTTTGCATCATCAGCAAACATTGAGAGGAATGAGTCTATACCCTCCGGAAGATCGTTTACATATATTAGAAACAGGATGGGTTCAAGTACTGAGCCCTGTGAGTGTGTGTGTGTGTGTGTGTGTGTGTGTGTGTGTGTGTGTGTGTGTGTGTGGGTGTGTGTAGTGTGTGTGTGTGTGCGGGTGTATTGAGCTAGTTGTGCTTGCGGGGGGTTGAGCTTTGCTCTTTCGACCCGCCTCTCAACTGTCAATCAACTGTTTTACTAACTACTTTTTTTCCTACATCACACACACACACACACACACACACACACAAGGAGCAGCCCGTGACAGCTGACTAACTCCCAGGTACCTATATACGGCTAGGTAACAGAAGCATTCAGGGTGAAAGAACCTTTGCCCAATTGTTTCTGCCTGGTGCAGGAAACAAAATGGGCAAAGTTTCTGTGTGTATGTGTGTGTGTGTGTACTCACCTAATTGTACTCACCTAATTGTGCTTTCGGGGGTTGAGCTTTGGCTCTTTGCTCCCGCCTCTCAACTGTCAATCAACTGGTGTACAGATTCCTGAGCCTACTGGGCTCTATCATATCTACATTTGAAACTGTGTATGGAGTCAGCCTCCACCACATCACTTCCTAGTGCATTCCATTTATTAACTACTCTGACACTGAAAAAATTCTTTCTAACGTCTCTGTGGCTCATCTGGGTACTAAGTTTCCACCTGTGTCCCCTTGTTCGTGTCCCACCGGTGCTGAAGAGTTTGTCTTTGTCCACCCTGTCAATTCCCCTGAGAATTTTGTAGGTGGTTATCATGTCTCCCCTTACTCTTCTGTTTTATATTGTGTGTGTATGTGTGTGTGTGTGTGTGTGTGTGTGTGTGTGTAGTCACCTAGTTGTACTCACCTAGTTGTGTTTTCGGGAGTTGAGCTCTGGCTCTTTGGTCCGGCCTCTTAACCGTCAATCAACAGATGTACAGATTTCTAAGCCTATTGGGCTCTATCATATATACACTTGAAACTGTGTATAGAGTCAGCCTCCACCACATCACTTCCTAATGCATTCCATTTGTCAACCACTCTGACACTAAAAAATTTCTTTCTAATATCTCTGTGGCTCATTTGGGCACTCAGTTTCTACTTGTATCCCCTAGTGCATGTGCCCCATGTGTTAAGTATTCTGTCTTTATCTACCCTATCAATTTATCTACCCTTCAGAATCTTGAATGTGGTGATCATGTCCCCCCTAACTCTTCTGTCTTCCAGCGATCAGATCACACACACACACACACACACACACACACACACACACACACACACACCCACACACACACACCACACACCACACACACACACACCCCTGAGGTCACACCCTAAGAAGACCTAAGGTCTTCCTAAGGGAAGACCTCAGGTCTTCCCTGAGGAAGACCTAAGCCCTCCACCCCCCACTCCCACCTCCCCCTGAACCCCTGGAAACTACCTCACAGGAGGAGGAGCCTACCCAAGTAGCAATGACCATAGAACAACCTCCTACACTTGTAGGGAGTGTGGGTGAAATTGGATATAAGAAAGTGAGCTTCAAGGTAATGTACTCAAACATTGATGGGATTACCAATAAAGCAAGTGAACTGGCAGAAAGGGTGCAAGAAGAAAACCCTGATGTAATAGGACTAACGGAAACAAAATTGTCAGGAGTCATAACAGATGCTGTGTTTCCAAAGGACTACTATATAGTAAGGAAAAGAGAGGAAGGGAGAGGAGGTGGAGGAGTGGCCCTGCTGATAAGGAAGGACTGGAGTTTTGATGAGTTGGAAATTCCGGCTGTGACGGATTCAGAGTACATTACATAACAGGAACTATAACAATGGGTGGACCTAAGATAATAGTGGCAGTCATTTACAACCCTCCACTAAATGACAGAAGACCTAGACAGGAGTTTTGATAGGAACAACATGGCAACCATTAATATAATAGAGAGAGCAGCTTCAGTTGCCTGCAGGAATGGCTCAAGACTCTTAATCATGGATGATTTCAACCATGGAAAGATAGACTGGGAGAATGGGGACCCACATGGTGGTGCAGATACGTGGCGAGCTAAACTCTTGGAAGTGGCAACAAGGAATTTTCTGAGCCAGCATGTCAAGGAACCCACAAGAATGAGAGGCAATGATGAACCAGCTAGACTCGACTTGAATATTCACCCTGAATGAGTCAGAAATAAGGGAAGTCAAAGTTGAAGCCCCCATAGGAATGAGTGACCACAGTGTACTGACCTTTGAGTACTTGGTGGAGGTAGGGATAACCTATCCAAGGATGGGAGCGGAGGTGAAAAGACTGAATTACCGAAGAGGAAAATATGACGAGATGAGGAACTTCCTCAGGGGAATACCATGGGAAACAGAACTTAGAGACAAGAATGTGCAGGTCATGATGAATTTTGTCACCCAAAGTGCCAGGAAGCTGCAGACAGGTTTATCCCTGTCCAAAATGAAAAAAAACGAAAAGCAACAGAAAAAACCCATGGTTCAACCAGGAATGTAAGGTAGCGAAACAACTGAGTAAAAGAACATGGAGAAACTACAGAAATAACAGAACACCAGAGAGCAGGGAGAGATACCAGAGGGCCAGAAATGAGTACCTCAGAGTGAGGAGGGAAGGAGAGAGACAGTTTGAAAATGACATCACGAGTAAAGCCAAGACCCAACCAAAGCTGCTCCACAGCCACATCAGGAGGAAAACAGCAGTGAAGGAACAAGTGATGAAGCTGCGGAAAGGGGAGAACAGATACACAGAGAATGACAAGGAGGTGTGTGAAGATCTCAACAAGAGATTCCAGGAGGTCTTCACAATAGAACAAGGAGAAGCCCCTGCACTAAATGAGGAGGCGGCAAACCAAGCAACCTTGGAGAAATTTGACCTCACCAGTGATGAGGTCAAAAGGTGTCTACTGGAGCTGGATGTGACAAAGGCTGTTGGGCCTGATAGAATCTCACCATGAATACTAAAGGAAGGTGCAGAAGCACTAAGTGTGCCACTCTCTATGGTGTATAACAGGTCACTGGAAACAGGAGACTTACCAGAAAGTTGGAAGACAGCTAACGTGGTCCCAATATACAAAATGGGTGACAGGCAAGAGGCACTGAATTACAGGCCAGTTTCCTTAACTTGTATACCATGCAAGGTGATGGAGAAGATCGTGAGGAAAAGGCTCGTAGAGCATCTGGAGGGAAATAACTTTGTAACGCACCACCAACATGGGTTCAGAGATGGTAAATCGTGCCTCACAGGTTTAATAGAATTTTATGACCAGGCAACGAAAATTAGGCAGGAAAGAGAAGGGTGAGCCGACTGCATTTTCCTGGATTGCCAAAAAGCCTTTGACACAGTACCCCATAAAAGGCTGTTAAAAAAGTTGGAGCAACAGGCAGGAGTAAAGGGAAGGTGCTCCAGTGGATAAGGGAGTACTTAAGCAACAGGAAACAGCGAGTAACGGTGAGGGGGGAGACATCAGAGTGGCGAGATGTCACCAGCGGAGTCCCACAGGGCTCAGTACTTGGACCCATCCTGCTTCTAATATATGTGAACGATCTTCCAGAGGGTATAGACTCATTCCTCTCGATGTTTGCTGATGATGCAAAAATTATGAGAAGAATCAAGACGGATGAAGATAGCCAGAGACTACAGGATGACCTGGATAAACTGGAGGAATGGTCTAGAAAATGGCTGCTAAAGTTCAACTCAGGAAAGTGTAAGGTGATGAAATTAGGCGAAGGGAGCAGGAGGCTGAACACAAGGTATCATCTGGGAGGTGAAATCCTGCAAGAGTGAGAGAGAAAGATCTGGGGATTGATATCACACCGAACCTGTCCCCAGAATCCCACATCAAAAGGATAACATCAGCGGCATATGCTACGTTGGCCAACATAAGAACTGCCTTTAGAAACTCGTGTAAGAAATCCTTCAGAACCTTGAATACCACATATGTCAGTCTAATCCTGCAGTATGCAGTTACAGCCTGGAGTCCATACCTACTTAAACACAAGATAGAGTTAGAGAAGATTCAGAGGTATGCCACCAGGCTTGTCCCGGAACTGAGAGGATTGAGCTACGAGGAAAGGCTAAAGGAGCTGAACCTCACATCCCTGGAAAACAGAAGAGTAAGGGAAGACATGATAACCACCTACAAAATTCTCAGGGGAATTGACAGGGTGGACAAAGACAAACTCTTCAGCACGGGTGGGACACGAACAAGGGGACACAGGTGGAAACTTAGTACCCAGATGAGCCACAGAGACGTTAGAAAGAAATTTTTCAGTGTCAGAGTAGTTAATAAATGGAATGCACTAGGAAGTGATGTGGTGGAGGCTGACTCCATACACAGTTTCAAATGTAGATATGATAGAGCCCAGTAGGCTCAGGAATCTGTACACCAGTTGATTGACAGTTGAGAGGCGGGACCAAAGAGACAGAGCAAAGCTCAACCCCCCACAAGCACAATTAGGCGAGTACACACACAGTTGGGGTCTGGTAGCTGAGTGGACAGCGAGCAGGACTCGTAATCCTGTGGCCCGGGTTCGATTCCCGGGGCCAGCAGAGACAAATGGGCCGAGTTTTTTTCACCCTGATGCCCCCCTGTTACCTGGCAGTAAATGGGTACCTGGGAGTTAGACAGCTGTTACGGGCCCGCTTCCTGGGGATGTGTGTGTGTGTGTACGCACTTATTTGAAATTTACCTATTTGTGCTTGCGGGGGTTGAGCTCTGGCTCTTTGGTCCCGCCTGTCAACTGTCAATCAACAGGTGTACAGGTTCCTGATCATATCATATCTATCATCTTAACTTGAAACTGTGTATGGAGTCAGCCTCCACCACATCACCCCCTAATGCATTCCATTTGTCAACCACTCTGACACTAAAAAAGTTCTTTCTAATATCTCTGTGGCTCATTTGGGCACTCAGTTTCCACCTGTGTCCCCTAGTGCGGGTGCCCCTTGTGTTAAATAGCATGTCCTTATCATATCCTATCAATTCCTTTGAGAATCTTGTATGTGGTGATCATGTCCTCCTTAACTCTTCTGTCTTCCAGCGACGTTAGGTTTAACTCCTGTAGTCTCTCCTCGTAGCTCATACCTCTCAGTTCGGGAACTAGTCTGGTGGCAAACCTTTGAACTTTCTCCAGTTTAGTCTTGTGCTTGATTAGATATGGACTCCATGCTGGAGCTGCATACTCCAGGATTGGTCTGACATATGTGGTATACAAAGTTCTGAATGATTCCTTACACAAGTTTCTAAATGCCGTTCGTATGTTGGCCAACCTGGCATATGCCGCTGATGTTATCCTCTTGATATGGGCTGCAGGGGACAGGTCTGGCGTGATATCAACCCCCAGGTCTTTTTCTCTCTCTGACTCTTGAAGAATTTCTTCTCCCAAATGATACCTTGTATCTGGCCTCCTGCTCCCTACACCTATCTTCATTACATTACATTTGGTTGGGTTAAACTCTAACAACCATTTGTTCGACCATTCCTTCAGCTTGTCTAGGTCTTCTTGAAGCCTCAAGCAGTCCTCCTCTGTCTTAATCCTTCTCATAGTTTTGGCATCGTCAGCAAACATTGAGAGAAATGAGACTATACTCTCCGGCATATCATTTATGTATATCAGAAACAGGATAGGACCAAGTACAGAGCCCTGTGGGACTCCACTGGTAACTTCACGCCAATCTGAGGTCTCACCCCCTCACTGTAACTCTCTGCTTCCTATTGCTTAAGTACTCTCTAATCCACTGAAACACTTTAACAGTTACTCCTGCCTGTCTCTTCAGCTTATATACCAGCTTCTTATGGGGTACTGTGTCAAAGGCTTTCCGGCAGTCCAAGAAAATCCAGTCCGCCCAGCCTTCTCTTTCTTGCTTAATCTTTGTCACCTGGTCGTAGAATTCTATTAAGCCTGTAAGGCAAGATTTACCCTCCCTGAACCCATGTTGGTGATTTGTCACGAAGTCCCTTCTCTCCAGATATTTTACTTACGTTTTTTCTCACGATCTTCTCCATCACCTTACCTGGTATACAAATCACGGACACTGGCTTCTAGTTCAGTGCCTCTTGTCTGTTACCCTTTTTGTATATTGGGACCACATTAGCCGTCTTCCATATTTCTGGTAGGTCTCTCATCTGCAGTGACCTACTATACACTATAGAGAGTGGCAAGCAAAGTGCCTCTGCACACTCTTTCAATACCCATGGTGAGATCCTGTCTGGACCAACAGCCTTTCTAACATCCAGATCCAACAAGTGTCTCTTGACCACATCTCTCGTAATTTTGAACCCTTCCAAGGCCGCCTGCTTTACTGCCCACTCTCCTAGCACAGTGACCTCGCCTTGTTCTATTGTGAAGACCTCCTGGAACCTCTTGTTGAGTTCTTCACACACCTCTCTGTCATTCTCTGTATACCTGTCCTCGCCTGTTCGAAGTTTCAATACCTGTTCTTTCACTGTTGTGTTTTCCTTCTGATGTGACTGTGGAGTAGCTTTGGTTCGGTCTTGGCAATGTTTGCTATATCATTTTCAAAACTTTTCTCTGCTTCTCTTCTCACCCTGACGTACTCATTCCTTGTTCTCTGGTATCTCTCTCTGCTTTCTGGTGTTCTGTTATTCCGGAAGTTCCTCCACGCCCTTTTGTTCAGTTTCTTTGCTTCCATACATGCCCTATTATACCATGGATTCTTCTGTTGCTTCTCGGATTTTTCCCTTTAGGCCGGGATGAACCTGTTTACTGCCTCCTGACACTTTTGGGTAACATAGTCCATCATACCCTGTACAGACTTATCTCTGAGGTCTGTGTCCCAAGGTATTTCACTTAGGAAACTTCTCATCTCCTCATAATTCCCCTTTCTGTATGCCAGCCTTTTGATTCCTAGTTCTTTTTTGGCGGAGATAAATCCTAGCTCTACCAGGTACTCAAAGTTCAATACACTGTGGTCACTCATTCCCAAGGGTGCTTCCATCTTGACTTCCTTTATATCCCACTCATTTAGGGTAAATATCAAATCAAGCATTGCTGGTTCATCTTCTCCTATCATTCTTGTTGGCTCTTTGATGTGCTGGCTTAGGAAAGTTACTTGTGGCCACGTCCAGCAGCTTAGCTCTCCATGTTTCTGGTCCCTCCATGCGGGTCTCTGTTTTCTCCAATCTATCTTCCCATGGTTGAAGTCTCCCATAATTAGTAGTCCAGATCCATTCCTGCTAGCAACAGAAGCTGCTCTTTCTATTATGTTAATGGTGGCCATTTATGTTAATCATATTCCTGTCTAGATCTTCTGTCATTTGGTGGGTGGATTATATATGACTACGACTATAATTTTTTTCCCTCCATTTGTTACAGTACCTGCTATGTAGTCACTGATCTTGAGGGTTTAGTGAAAGACTTGCGCAAGGATAAGAATCAATTGGAAACAAATTGCAAAGCCATGGAAGAAGAAAATAAACTCTTAAAAATAGCTTTGGAAGAAGTTAAAGTAAATTTAAACATAAATGACTACAATAGGTTAGGTAAGGAAATTCAACAGGAGAAACAGCTTTTGTCAGCACAGATGGAGGAAGTTACACAGGGAATAGAACAGTGCAAGAAAGATATGCAACAAACATTAGGCTGGAAGTGAGAAAAGAATTGGCATCTAACCCGAAGTTGGTGCAAAACACAGTTGATCGGAGTAAGTCCCTGATAATTTTTGGCTGCAAAGAAAAGGAGATAACATCTAGGTCAGAAAGAGCTGTAGAAGAAGCAAAAGTAGTAGATAAAATTGTTGGCCTCGTGGAAGGTCTTACAACCATAGAGAATGTGTGCGACTACAGGAGAATAGGCAGATATGTAAAAGGGAAAGATCGACCTTTGAGGATCACCCTAAATGGTGCCAAACAGATGGAAGAAGTACTAAGGAATGCTAGAAAATTACAAAGTGATGAGGATGGGAAAGTGTGGTCGTTAAGACGAGATCTTTCAAAAGAAGATAGAGAGAAGCTGAAACTGAACCTCGCCGAGGCAAAACGTTTAAATGAGAGCAGGAATGAAGAAGAAATCAATTCTTTTTTCTACAAAGTGATAGGGGTAGGCAGACCAGTAAAGTGGTACATAAAGGCAAACCAACAAAATCATTAGAGAGAGGGGGAGTGAAAAATAAGAAGAGGGGGAACAAGTTCCTGAAGATTGCATACACCAACATAGATGGAGTAAGATCGAAGATACTGGAGTTAAGTGATGTAATACAGCTGCAGACACCAGACATTGTTGCACTCACGGAGACAAAACTTGAAGATGTTATTTTAAATGAGGTCATATTCCCAAGGGGCTACTCAATTTGGAGACGGGACAGAAAAATTAGGAAAGGCGGTGGCGTTGCTGTGCTGGTGAAAGAACACCTAAAGGTGAACGAAATAATGACTGCCAATCCACAAGAAGTTGACATAATAGCACTAGAGATCTGCCATGAGGATGATAAACTAATGATCATAAATGCATATAGTCCACCGCCAAGCAGCACATGGTCAAAGGAGGAGCTAGATAGTAAACGAGAAGGTCTTATAACAATAATGAGAGAGATCATAGCGAGAGCGGATAACGATAGATCACGACTGTTGATAGTCGGCGACTTCAACTTGAAATCCATAGACTGGGAAGCATATGAAGCTAAAACAGAAGATTTTTGGACCTGTAAATTTGTAGACCTCATCCTGGAAACATTCTTGTATCAACATGTTAAACAAGCTACGAGGATGAGGGAAGGGGACGTTCCCTCCATGCTAGATTTGATATTTACCAGGAAGGAGGAAGAAATATTTGACATTCAGTACCTTCCTCCCTTGGGTAAAAGTGACCATGTCTTTTTGGGAATAAAGTATGCAATGCGTTATAATCTGGAAGAAAATAAGAAGGTTGATGCAATTGAAAAACCTGACTTTAGGAGAGGACATTATGGCAACCTTAGAAATTTTTTTAGTGAGTATAATTGGACAGACTTGTTGCTAGGCAAGGAAGTGAATGAGATGTATGTCAAGTTTTGTGAAATATATGATAAAGGCACAAAAAAATTTATACCAAAACAGAGATGCAGAACTAGGAAACAGGATTGGTTCAACAGAAATTGCGAGAGGGCCAGAGACCAAAAGACACAAAAATGGAATCAATACAGGAAGAGGCCAAACCCCCAAACATACCAGCGATACAAAGATGCGAGAAACAACTACACGGCAGTGAGGAGAGAGGCAGAAAGAAATTTTGAAAAAGGGATTGCAGACAAATGTAAAACAGAACCAGGTCTATTCTATAAATTCATAAACAACAAATTGCAGGTAAAGGATAATATTCAGAGGTTGAAAATGGGAAATAGATTCACGGAAAATGAAAAGGAAATGTGTGAAACATTAAACGAAAAGTTCCAAAGTGTGTTTGTACAAAATGAAATCTTCAGGGAACCAGACACAATAAGAATTCCAGAGAACAACATAGAGCACATAGAGGTGTCTAGAGACGAAGTGGAAAAAATGCTCAAGGAGCTAAATAAGAACAAAGCAGTTGGTCCAGATGGAGTTTCACCATGGGTTCTGAGAGAATGTGCACCTGAGCTCAGCATTCCACTTCAACTGATTTTTCAGGCATCCCTGTTTACAGGAGTTGTAGCTGATGTGTGGAAAAAGGCTAACATAGTTCCAATCTACAAAAGTGGAAGCAGGGAAGACCCCCTTAATTATAGACCTGTATCATTGACAAGTGTAATAGTCAAAATATTGGAAAAAATAATTAAAACTAAATGGGTAGAACACCTGGAGAGAAATGATATAATATCAGACAGACAGTATGGTTTTCGATCTGGAAGATCCTGTGTATCGAATTTACTCAGTTTCTATGATCGAGCAACAGAGATATTACAGGAAAGAGATGGTTGGGTTGACTGCATCTATCTGGACCTAAAAAAAGGCTTTCGACAGAGTTCCACATAAGAGGTTGTTCTGGAAACTGGAAAATATTAGAGGGGTGACAGGTAAGCTTCTAACATGGATGAAAAATTTTCTGACTGATAGAAAAATGAGGGCAGTGATCAGAGGCAATGTATCGACTGGAGAAATGTCACAAGTGGAGTACCACAGGGTTCAGTTCTTGCACCAGTGATGTTTATTGTCTACATAAATGATCTACCAGTTGGTATACAGAATTTTATGAACATGTTTGCTGATGATGCTAAGATAATAAGAAGGATAAGAAACTTAGATGATTGGCATGCCCTTCAAGATGACCTGGACAAAATAAGTATATGGAGCACCACTTGGCAAATGGAATTTAATGTGAATAATGCCATGTTATGGAATGTGGAATAGGAGAACATAGACCCCACACAACCTATATATTATGTGAGAAATCTTTAAAGAATTCTGATAAAGAAAGAGATCTAGGGGTGGTTCTAGATAGAAAACTATCACCTGAGGACCACATAAAGAATATTGTGCGAGGAGCCTATGCCACGCTTTCTAACTTCAGAATTGCTTTTAAATACATGGATGGCAATATACTAAAGAAATCGTTCACGACGTTTGTTAGGCCAAAGCTAGAATATGCAGCAGTTGTGTGGTGCCCATATCTTAAGAAGCACATCAACAAACTGGAAAAGGTGCAAAGACAAGCTACTAATTGGCTCCCAAAACTGAAGGGCAAGAGCTACGAGGAGAGGTTAGAGACATTAAATATGCCAAAACTAGAAGACAGAAGAAAAAGAGGAGATATGATCACTACATACAAAATAGTAACAGGAATTGATAAAATCGATAGGGAAGATTTCCTGAGACCTGGAACTTTAAGAACAATAGGTCATAGATTTAAACTAGCTAAACACAGATGCAGAAGAAATATAAGAAAATTCACTTTCGCAAACAGAGTGGTAGACGGTTGGAACAAGTTAGGTGAGAAGGTGGTGGAGGCCAAGACCGTCAGTAGTTTCAAAGCGTTATATGACAAAGAGTGCTGGGAAGACGGGACACCACGAGCGTAGCTCTCATCCTGTAACTACACTTAGGTAATTACACTTAGGTAATTACACAGGGAACTTTGCCTTACGACACTAGAAAGAAGAAGGGAGAGGGGGGACATGATAGGAACGTATAAGATACTCAGAGGGATTGACAGAGTGGACATAGACGAAATGTTCCCACGGAATAGTAACAGAACGAGGGGACATGGATGGAAGCTTGAAACTCAGATGAGTTACAGAGATGTTAGGAAGTTTTCTTTTAGCGTGAGAGTAGTGGGAAAATGGAATGCACTTCAGGAACAGGTTGTGGAAGCAAATACTATTCATAATTTTAAAACCAGGTATGATAGGGAAATGGGACAGGAGTCATTGCTGTAAACAACCGATGCTCGAAAGACGGGATCCAAGAGTCAGTGCTTGATCCTGCAGACACAACTAGGTGAGTACACATACACACACACATACACACACACACACACACACACACGCTCACACACACACACACACACACACACACACACACACACACACACACACACACACAAGTCGGACTGGCGAACAGTAACAAGTGGAGTACCTCAAGGATCGGTGCTGGGACCAATCCTCTTTCTAATTTACGTAAATGATATGTTTACAGGAGTGGAATCATACATGTCAATGTTTGCAGATGACGCAAAATTAATGAGAAGAGTTGTGACAGACGAGGATTGCAGGATCCTCCAAGAGGACTTAAACAGGCTGCAGAGATGGTCAGGGAAATGGCTACTGGAGTTTAACACCAGTAAATGTAAAGTTATGGAAATGGGATCAGGTGACAGGAGACCAAAGGGACAGTACACAATGAAGGGGAACAGCCTACCTGTAACGATTCGAGAAAGAGACCTGGGAGTGGATGTGACACCTAATCTAACTCCTGAGGCACATATAAATAGGATAACGACAGCAGCGTACTCTACACTGGCGAAAATTAGAACTTCATTCAGAAACCTAAATGAGGAAGCTTTTAGGGCGCTTTACACTGCCTACGTGAGACCCGTCTTAGAGTATGCCGCGCCATCATGGAGCCCCCACCTGAAGAAACACATAAAGAAACTGGAGAAGGTTCAGAGGTTTGCGACGAGGCTTGTCCCAGAGCTACGAGGGATGGGATATGAAGAGCGGCTGAAGGAACTGAACCTTACGACACTAGAGAAAAGAAGGGAGAGAGGAGATATGATAGGGACATATAAAATACTCAGGGGAATTGACAAAGTGGAAATAGATGAAATGTTCACACGTAATAATAACAGAACGAGGGGACATGGGTGGAAACTGGAAACTCAGATGAGTCACAGAGATGTTAGGAAGTTTTCTTTTAGCGTGAGAGTAGTGGGAAAATGGAATGCACTTGGGGAACAGGTTGTGGAAGCAAATACTATTCATACTTTTAAAACTAGGTATGATAGGGAAATGGGACAGGAGTCATTGCTGTAAACAACCGATAGCTAGAAAGGCGGGATCCAAGAGTCAATGCTCGATCCTGCAAGCACATATAGGTGAGTACACACACACACACACACACACACACACACACACACACACACACACACACACACACACACACACATTGTGTGTATGTGTGTTATGTTATGTAGTCTTTAAACCCTTCTGTTTTGTGCCTGTTATGTAGTCTCTAAACCCTTCACAGCCTGTGCGTGTGTGTGTATTCTAGGTGAATACACACACACGCACAGGTTGTGAAGGGTTTAGAGACTACATAACAGGCACCATGACGATGGGAGGACCTAGAGTAGTAGTAGCAGTGATATATAACCCTCCACTAAATGACAGAAGACCCAGGCAAGAGTATGACAGAAACAACATGGGAGTTAATAACATATTTGAGAGGGCAGCCTCTGCTGCCTGTAGAAATCGATCCCATCTGCTCATCATGGGGGACTTCAATTATGGAACGATAGACTGGGAGAACAAGGAACCGTTTGAAGGAGAGGTTAAATGGAGAGCCAAACTATTGGAGGTGACGACAAAAAACTTTCTAAGCCCACATGTCAGGGAACACACTAGAATGAGGGGGAAACGATGAACCAGCGAGACTTGATCTAGTCTTCACTCTGAATTACTACTCCGACATAAAGGAAATTGACTTCGAGGCCCCAATTAGAAATGAGCGATCACAGTGTACTGACGTTTGAATAGTCGAAGAAGGGCTAAAGTATTCGAGAAAGGGAACTGAAAGCAAAAGGCTAACATTCCGTAAGGGAAATTACGAGGAGATAAAAAAAAATTCTAAAGGATATAACATGGGAATCAGAGCTAAGGGGAAAAAACGGCCCAAGACATAATGGAATACATCTCGCAGAAGTGCAAGGTGAGAGCAGAAAAGTTTATCCCAGCCCAAAAGGTAAAAAATGAAATGCATATTTGAAACCCATAGTTTAATCAGAGATGTAAGCTAGCTAAGCAACAAAGTAAAAGAGCATGGAGAAACTGTAGATATAACAGGACACTTTGGAGCAGAGAAGGTTACCAGAGAGTCAGGAATGAATACGTCAGAGTGAGAAGAGAGGCAGAAGGGCAATATGAAAACGACATAGCAAGCAAGGCTAAAACCCAACCCAAATTATTGCACAGCCACATAATGAGAAAGACAACAGCGAAGGAACAGGTAATAAAACTGAGGATAGGGGCAGACAGAGTCACTACAAATGACAAAGAAGTGTGCGAGGAACTCAATATAAAATTCCAGGAAATCTTCACATTAGAGCATGGAGAAGTTCCGGAGATAAGAGAAGGAATGATTAACCAGGCACCACTAGAGGAATTTGAGATTACCAGTGGACACGTAAGGAAGCTTTTGCTAGAGTTGGATGTTCAAAAGGCTATAGGCCTGGATGGAATATCACCATGGATACTAAAGGAAGGAGCAGAAGCACTGTGCCTGCCACTCCATGGTGTATAACAAATCACTGGTAACAGGTGAACTGCTAGAAATTTGGAAGGCGGCAAACCTAGTTGCAATATACAAGAAGGGGGGGTAGACAGAAGGCACTGAACTACAGACTAGTGTCCTTTAACCTGCATATCATGCAAGCTAATGGAGAAAATTGTGTGAAAAAACTAGTCAAACATTTGGAGCGAAGGAGCTTTGTGTCACAACACCAACATGGTTTCAGGGATGGCAAGGCCTCACAGGATTAACTAAATTCTATGGTCAGACATCAAGAATTAGACAAGAAAGAGAGGGGTGGGCAGACAGCATATTTTTGGATTTCCAGAAAGCCTTTGACACAGTGCCACACCAGAGACTAGTGCGAAAGCTGGAGATGCAGGCAGGAGTGAAAGGGAAGGTCCTCCATTGGATAAGGGAGTTCCTAAGTAACAGAAGGCAGTGAGTCACTGTGCGGGGTGAGGTCTCAGATTGGCGAGACATCACCAGTGGGGTCCCGCAGGGTTCAGTCCTTGGACCTATACTGTTTCTTATGTATGTAAATGATCTTCCAGATGGTGTTGAATCATTCCTCTCATTGTTTGCTGATTATGCAAAAATTACGAGGAGGATTAAGAAGGAGGAAGACAGTATGAGAATACAAGATGACCCAGACAGACTGCATGAATGGTCCAACAAATAGCTACTAAAGTTCAACCCGAGTGCATGTAAGGTAATGAAACTAGGCAGTGGAAACAGGAGACCAGACACAAGATACAGAATGGGAGATGAAGTCCTTCATGAAACGGACAGACAGAAGGATCTAGGAGTTGATATCACACCAACCCTGTCTCCTGAAGCCAACATCAAAAGAATAACATCTGCGGCGAATGCGAGGCTGGCTAACATCAGAACTGCCTTCAGGAACCTGTGTAAGGAATCAATCAGAATCCTGTATACCACATATATAAGACCAATCCGGGAGTATGCGGCCCAAGCATGGAGCCCGTACCTTGTCAAGCTCAAGGCGAAGCTTGAAAAAGTTCAGAGATATGCCACTAGACTAGTCCTAGAACTAAGAGGCATGTGGCAGCCGAAGAAAGGCTGCGAGAAGTGCACCTCACGACACAAGAAGACAGAACAGTAGGGGGAGACATGATCACTACCTACAAAATTCTCAGAGGAATTGACAGAGTAAATAAAGATAAACTGCTTAACACGGGTGGTACGCGAACAAGGGGGACACATGTGAAAACTGAGTACCCAAATGAGCCACAGGGACGATAAAAAAACTTTTTCAATGTCAGAGTAGTTAACAGATGTAATGCATTAGGCAGTGATGTGGTGGAGGCATACACAGTTTCAAATGTAGATATGATAGAATCCAGTAGGCTCAGGAATCTGTACATCAGTTGATTGACAGTTGAGAGGCGGCACCAAAGAGCCAGAGCTCAACCCCCGCAACCACAATTAGATGAGTACAATTAGGTGAGTACACACACACACACACACACATACACCTTGCGACAGAGGCAAGGGAGAAGCGCAGGGAGAGAAGAGTAAACCTGGAAATCACAGTCCCGTAAGTTCAACATTCCCAGAGACAAAGGGGGAACCCACAAACAGAAATGGTAAAGAGAGAGGCAATGGTGGACAGTAGTAACACACTTAAGAATTATTCAATAATAAATACACATTCGTCCTTCACCTATGGTAGAGGAAAGTCTACTTGGAAGGATTCAATTTACATGAGATTAAGATTAGGGTACAAATATATCTGGCAATACGGTGTTGATATCAGTGAAAAAGATAAAGAATGTAAATTATGTAGTATGCCGCACACCCACACCTTAGAACATTATAGAAAATGCAAAATGGAACCAGTGAAGAGCAGAGGTCCCAGAGGCACAATCAGAGAACACTGTATAAACATCAGAGGTCCGCGGTTGTTCAACACCATCCTAGCGTGCATAAGAAATATTGCCGGAACAACCGTGGACATCTTCAAGAGGAAACTAGATTCTTTCCTCCAAGGAGTGCCAGACGAACTGGGTTGTGGTGGATATGGGGGCCAGTGGGCCGCTCCAAGAAACAGCCTAGTGGACCAAACTCTCACAAGTCAAGCCTGGCCTTGGGCCGGGCTTGGGGAGTAGAAGAACTCCCAGAATCCCATCAACCAGGTATCAACCCCTCACCAAACCTGCCCCCACTCAAATGCTCACTCAACCCTCCCTCCTCCAACCCAATTCCCACTCTGTCACCCCTCCCCCTATTCCCACCATGTGCCATCTCCTCCCCTTTTCCCCCCTCCCCTTTCATCCCATACCCTCCCTATCCCACCTCCCCTCACCCCATATCCTCCATGTCCCCCCTTACTCCTTACCCCATACCCTACCTGTCCCACCTTCCCTTGAACCCCCACCCCCAGAATCTTCTGCCGCCCTCTTAACAACTTCACAGATCTACACACCTATTGAACAGCTTCGTCCATCAGCAGAACGCTCACCAAGAAGGAGACAGGAGAATGAACAGAAGAAAGTGAGCTTCAAGGCATATGTACACTAACGTAGATGGGATTACAAATAAAACAAGTGAACTTGGAGAATGGGCACTAGAAGAAAACCCAGACATAGTAGCTCTCACAGAAACAAAGCTAACAAAAACCATATCAAATGCAGTGTTTCCATAAAACTAATATGTAGTGAGGTAAGAGACAGAAGGAAGAGGAGGAGGAGGTGGTGTAACTCTGATGATAAGAAAAGGCAGGAGTTTTGAAGAGATGGTAATTCAGGGTTGTGAAGATTTCAATGACTTCATAACATGTACCATAGCAATTGGAGGAAAAAAAATTATAGTAGTAGTCATATATAACACCCCACCAAACGACAGAAGAGCCAGACAGTGATATGATAGAAACAACTTGGCCACCAGCAATATAATAGAGAGAGCAGCTTCTGTAGCTAGTAGGAACGGATCCAGACTACTAATCATGGGGGACTTCAACCACGGGATAATAGATTGGGAGAATAGAGACCCACATGGAGGACAGAACACACAAAGAGCTAAGCTGCTGGACGTGGCACAAAGAAACTTTCTAAGCCAACTCATCAAGGGACCAACAAGAATGAGAGGGAAGATGAACCAGCCATATTTACCCTAAATGAGTGGGATATAAGGGAAGTTAGGTTGCAAGGAACCTTGGAAATGAGTGATCACAGTGTTTTCATCTATGAGAACCTGGTAGAGCTAGAAATTATCTCCCCCAAAAAAGAACTGGGAAACAAAGAGCTAGCATACCGAAAGGGAAACTATGAGGAGATGATAAAATTCTTAAGGGACATATATACCATGGGACACTGAACTCAGAACTAAGTCCATACAAGACATGATGGATTATGTCACCCAAAAGTATCAGGAGGCAGTAAACAGGTTTATCCTGGCGCGACAGGAAAAAAACGAGAACCAAAAGAAGAACCGTGGTTTAATAGGGCATGTATGAAAGTTAAGGAGCTGAACAAAAGGGCGTGGAGGAACTTCCGTAATAACAGAACAACAGAAAGCAGAGAGAGATAGCAGAGAACCAGGAACGAGCATGTTAGTGTGAGAAGAGCAGCTGAGAAAAAGTATGAAAATGATATAGCTAATAAAGCCAAGACCAGATCAAAGCTACTCCACAGTCACATCAGGAGGAAAACAATAATGAAGGAACAAGTGATGAAACTTAGAACCGGTGAGGACAGGCACACAGAGAATGACAAAGAGGTGTGTGAAGAACTCAACAAGAGGTTCCAGGAGGTTTTCACAATAGAACAAGGAGAGGTCACTGCGCTAAGAGAGGTGGCAGCAACCCAAGCGGCCTTGGAAGGGTTCTAAATTACAAGAGATGAGGTCAAGAGACACCTGTTGGATCTGGACGTGAGTAAGGCTGTTGGTCCAGACGGGATCTCACCATGGGTATTGAAAGAGTGTGCAGAAGCACTTTGCTTGCCACTCCCCATAGTGTATAGTAGGTCACTGGAGATGGGAGACCTACCAGAAATATGGAAGACGGCTAATGTAATCCCAATATACAAAACGGGTTATAAGCAAGAGGCCACTGAACTACAGGCCAGTGTCCTTAACTTGTATACCATGCAAGGTGATGAAGAAGATCGTGAGAAAAAACAAGTAACACATCTGGACAGAAGGGACTTCGTGAAAAACCACCAACATTGGTTCAGGGAGGGCAAATCTTGCCTCACTGGCATAATAGAATTCTACGATCAGGTGACAAAGATTAAGCAAGAAAGAAAAGGATGGGTGGATTGCATTTTCTTGGACTGTTGGAAAGCCTTTGACAAAGTACCCCATAAGAGGCTGGTACATAAAGCTGGAGAAACAGACAGGAATAGCTGGAAAGGTGCTCCAGTGGATGAGGGAGTACCTAAGCAATAAGAAGTAGAGAGTTACAGTGAGGAGTGAGACTTCAGATTGGCGTGAAGTCACCAGTGGACTCCCACAGGGCTCTGTACTCGGACTTATCCTGTTTCTGATATAAGTAAATGATCTCAAAAATGAAATGGTATTGACTCATTCCTCTCAATGTTTGCTGACGATGACAAAATTCTGAGAAAGATTAAGACAGAGGAGGACTGCATGAGGCTTCAAGAGGACGTAGACAAACTGAAGGAATGGTTGAACAAATAGTTGTAAGAGTTTAACCCAAGCAAATGTAATGTAATGAAGATAGGTTAGGGAGCAGGAGGCCAGATACAAGGTAGCATTTGGAAGATGAAATTCAGAGAGAGAATGAGAAAGACTTGGGGGTTGACATCACGCCAGACATGTCCCCTGAAGCCCATCTCAAGAGAATAACATCAGCGGCATATGCCAGTTTGGCCAACATAAGAATGGCCTTTATAAACTTGTGTAAGGAATCATTCAGAACTTTGTATACCACATATGTCAGACCAATCCTGAAGTATGCAGCTCCAGCATGGAGTCCATATCTAGTCAAGCTAAACTGGACAAGGTTCAGAGGTTTACCACCAGATTGATGGGTATGAGCTACGAGGAGAGACTATGGGAATTAAACCTCACATCGCTGGAAGACAGAAGAGTTACGGAGTGTATGATCACCACATGCAAAATTCTCAAAAAAATTGATAGGGTAGATAAAGACAGGCTATTTAACACAAGGGACACACACACTAGGGGACACCATTGGAAATTGAGTGCCCAAATGAACCACAGAGATATTGGAAAGAACTTTTTTAGTGTCAGAGTAGTTGACAAATGGAATGCATTAGGAAGTGATGTGGTGGAGGCAGACTCTATACACAGTTTCAAATGTAGATATAGTAGAGCCCAGTAGGCTCAGGAACCTGTACATCAGTTGATTGATAGTAGAGAGGCGAGACCAAAGAGTCAACCCACCAAACACACACCGAAGCTACGACGTTGGCACAACGTTCGAACAAGTTTTAACACCTCCTAACCAGTTATAACAACCAATATAGCAAGTTGTAACAACTTTCTAATACGTCATAAACACGTTAAGCCAAGATGTAACAACTTCATTACAATTTGTAATAAGCGGAAAATAGAGACAGTTACGGTTTGTGTTTCCAGGGAAAGCTCAACCCCCGCAAGCACAATTAGGTGAGTACAACTAGGTATGTACATACATATAGAGATACATTCATACATGTTCTTATACAAATATAGATTTCATATAATATAAACCACGGTCCTCAAACTATTCCAACACAGATGTATTTTGTGTTCATCATTTGCCCGTAATATTGCTCTGATTAACTTATTACTTTTCTAAGTTCCAACAATTAACTTTATAACTTTAAACTTTAGGCAGTCTAAAAATTGGCTGCCAATTTTTGATGCTTTTTATTTTTGTTTTTTTCTTTGTTGTTAAGGTTTTAAACAAACTTGAACATTTCTGACACAACAGACAATTTTTTCCAAATTGCTTTCAGAGACATAATTTTCGTTCATGAAAAATTCTTAACCATATCATCTTTTCAAAAATGGGAACTGTTACTTGCCTGTGAAGTAACAGTTATCGTTAAGACTAAGGTTGGAAAGTGTTACTTGCCTGTGAAGTAACAGTTATCGTTAAGACTAAGCTTGGAAAGTGTTATTTACTTGTGATATAACAGTTATCGTTAATGCCAAGATTGGAAAGTGTTACTTGCCTGTGATATAGCAGTTATCGTTAAGTTTCTGAATGACATTCTAACTTTTGCTTGCACAGAGTATGCTGCTGTCGTTATTCGATTTATATGTGCGTCAGAAGTTAGATTTGGTGTTACGTCCACTCCCAGGTATCATTCTCGAATTGTCACATTGTGTAGTTTCCATTCATTGTGTGCTGACCATTTGGTCTCCTTTCACCTAGTCCCATTTCAGGACTTAACACTTTCTTGTGTTGAACTCCAGTAGCATTTCTCTGACCATCTCTGCAGCTTGTTCAACTCCTCGTGGGAGGATCTTACAATCATCATCTGTCTCAACTCGTCTCATAAATTTCGCATCATCCGCGAACATCGACATATAGGACTCGAGTCCTGTAGAATTGTAGTTCACATATATTAGAAATAGAACTGGTCCCAGCACCGATCCTTGAGGTACTCCACTCGTTACAGTTCGCAAGTGTGATTTCTCGCCCCTTACTGTTACTCTCTGGCTTCTACCTGTTAAGTAATTCCTTACCCATATTAAAGCTTTTTAGATACTAATTTCTAGAAAACTTCTACCACATTTGCCTTCTTCCAGCAACTGGACAACTCTGCCTTCGTATGTGACTCACTAATGATCCTTACTAAAGGCACGCTGAGGGCCTGCGCTGCCGCTTTTAGTATCCACGGTAATACGTTGTCTGGTCCAACTGCCTTAGTTTCATCCAGTGTTGTTAGCTGTTTCATTACCTCCTCTACTGTCACCTTTAAATCTGATGGTGTCTCATCTAGGATTATCTCCTCATCTAACAATGGGAACTGCTCACGCTCGTTGTAAACACTCCGTGGAAACTGGCATTCAGTACCTCCCAGATAGCCTTGACGCTTTCTGTATACGCCCGTCAGGTTTTTACAGTTTTATACAGTTTTCCACAGTCTTGTCACTGGGTCGTTCACAGACATTTTCCTTCTAATATGACTATGTAGTAATTTAGATTGCATTATTCCCTTTGACCGCAATATTGTTCTCATAATTTCTTTCCGATACTTTCTTTATATTTATGTTTTCGTTCCTAGCTCTATTGCATCTATTCCTGTTGTCCTGACCTTTGTCTTCTTTTCTTCTTCCACTCCCTCCTGCTTCTCATTCCTGCTTCCTGACACTATTAATCCATGGGTTATTATACTTCCGCCTACATTTTTTATCTTACTGTTGGTATAAAACTATCTTTGGCATCCTTCCATTTCCATTTGACTAGATCCTTCATGTCTTGTTCTGCTTTTCCTCTTAGTTCTTCCTCTCACGGCACTTCTCCCAGATATCCTCTTATTCTCCTGAAATTCCCTTTCCTATAGTCCTTTCCCAGACCTCTTGTTCCGTGGTCACAATTTTAAGCTCGTCAAAAGCTAGGAAACAATGATCACTGGCACCTAGTATCTGTGTTTATATCACTTTATATCTATTTATATCTTCGGCCTCTGTCCCATCTGTCTCTAGCTGTGTCTGTCAAAATGTTTCTGTATCTTTGTCTCTCTATCTTTATTTGTGTCTGTTTCTGTCTGACTCTCTCTCTCTCCCTCTCTCTCTCTCCCTCTCTCTCTCTCTCTCTCTCTCTCTCTCTCTCTCTCTCTCTCTCTCTCTCTCTCTCTCTCTCTCTCTCTCTCTCTCTCTCTCTCTCTCTCTCTCTCTCTCTCTCTCTCTCTCTCTCTCTCTCTCTCTCTCCCTCTCTCTCTCTCTCTCTCTCTCTCTCTCTCTCTCTCTCTCTCTCTCTCTCTCTCTCTCTCTCTCTCTCTCTCTCTCTCTCTCTCTCTCTCTCTAATTATAAAAAGATTATTGTCTAATGTGCAGGTGGTCGGCAGTGAGAGGAGGTCAGTAGTGTGAAACACTAAAATATAATAGAGACACCATTCAATGGTAAAGTGCCGTTGCTGAAAAACCTTTCTTCAAAAAAAAGCGAGTTCGGGTAAATAACTGACAGCAGGAAATTTATTTTAATTTTCCAAAGGTCAGTGAATAATGAAGCAAATTACTATAAGATTTCTTTTTCAGATGTTTGTTTTGGAAATGTGTAGTCTGTGTAGCCGGCGGTCAGTGCCAAATATAGTCACGCGGTCTGAATGAGACTCTGGTACGCTGTTCCCTTTTGAATTCTGACGACCCTGACCAGACTATGGTCATCCCGTACCCCAGACCAATATGTCCCGTACCCTCTGCCAATATGTCCCGTACCCTCTGCCAATATGTCCCGTACCCTCTGCCAATATGGGTGAAGCAATCCCCAATGGTATGGACTCTAGCTTTAAATAGGCATGCAAACATTCTATCCTATGGTGTAGAATACTGTGCCATGTTGCAAGTGGTTATTGTTAGTGATTCTGAGCCATGTTGCAAGTGGTTATTGTTAGTGATTCTGAGCCATGTTGCAAGTGGTTATTGTTAGTGATTCTGAGCCATGTTGCAAGTAGTCATTGTTAGTGATTCTGAGCCATGTTGCAAGTAGTCATTGTTAGTGATTCTGAGCCGTGATGCAAGTAGTCATTGTTAGTGATTCTGAGCCATGTTGCAAGTAGTCATTGTTAGTGATTCTGAGCCATGTTGCAAGTAGTCATTGTTAGTGATTCTGAGCCATGTTGCAAGTAGTCATTGTTAGTGATTCTGAGCCATGTTGCAAGTAGTTATTGTTAGTGATTCTGAGCCATGTTGCAAGTAGTTATTGTTAGTGATTCTGAGCCGTGATGCTACTGGTTATTGTTAGTGCTACTGAGCCGTGTTGCTACTGGTTATTGTTAGTGCTACTGAGCCGTGTTGCTACTGGTTATTGTTAGTGCTACTGAGCCGTGTTGCTACTGGTTATTGTTAGTGCTACTGAGCCGTGTTGCTACTGGTTGTTGTTAGTGCTACTGAGCCGTGTTGCTACTGGTTGTTGATAAAGCTGCCAAACCATGGTGCAGGTGGACGGGTCGTGTCCCCATAAACAACAACGTGCAGACGGGAGGTGAGACACTCGTCAGTGACTGGGGAATAATGTTAGTAATTCCCAGCGGAATTGAACAAATATATCTCTGAGACAACCCAGCTGTGGTTGCACCAGCTGGGAGACTAGCCAGCTGTGGTTACACCAGCTGGGAGGCTAGCCAGCTGTGGTTGCACCAGCTGGGAGGCTAGCCAGCTGTGGCTGCACCAGCTGGGAGACTAGCCAGCTGTGGTTGCACCAACTGGGAGGCTAGCCAGCTGTGGTTGCACCAACTGGGAGACTAGCCAGCTGTGGTTGCACCAACTGGGAGGCTAGCCAGCTGTGGTTGCACCAACTGGGAGACTAGCCAGCTGTGGTTGCACCAACTGGGAGACTAGCCAGCTGTGGCTGCACCAGCTGGGAGACAAGTCAGCTGTGGCTGCACCAGCTGGGAGACTAGCCAGCTGTGGCAGTACCAGCTGGGAGACTAGCCAGCTGTGGCTGCACCAGCTGGGAGACAAGTCAGCTGTGGCTGCACCAGCTGGGAGACTAGCCAGCTGTGGCTGCACCAGCTGGGAGACTAGCCAGCTGTGGCTGCACCAGCTGGGAGACTAGCCAGCTGTGGCTGTACCAGCTAGGAGACTAGCCAGCTGTGGCTGTACCAGCTGGGAGACTAGCCAGCTGTGGCTGTACCAGCTGGGAGACTAGCCAGCTGTGGGTGCACCAGCTGGGAGACTAGCGCTGTGGGTGCACCAGCAGGGAGACTAGCCAGGTGTGGCTGTACCAGCTCGGAGACAAGGCAGCTGTGGCTGCACCAGCTGGGAGACTAGCCAGCTGTGGCTGCACCAGCTGGGAGACTAGCCAGCTGTGGCAGCAGCAGCTGGGAGACAAGTCAGCTGTGGGTGCACCAGCTGGGAGACTAGCCAGCTGTGGCTGCACCAGCTGGGAGACTAGCCAGCTGTGGCTGTACCAGCTGGGAGACTAGCCAGCTGTGGGTGCACCAGCTGGGAGACTAGCCAGCTGTGGGTGCACCAGCTGGGAGACTAGCCAGCTGTGGCAGCAGCAGCTGGGAGACAAGTCAGCTGTGGGTGCACCAGCTGGGAGACTAGCCAGCTGTGGCTGCACCAGCTGGGAGACAAGTCAGCTGTGGGTGCACCAGCTGGGAGACTAGCCAGCTGTGGCTGCACCAGCTGGGAGACTAGCCAGCTGTGGGTGCACCAGCTGGGAGACTAGCCAGCTGTGGCTGTACCAGCTGGGAGACTAGCCAGCTGTGGCTGCACCAGCTGGGAGACTAGCCAGCTGTGGCTGTACCAGCTGGGAGACTAGCCAGCTGTGGCTGCACCAGCTGGGAGACTAGCCAGCTGTGGCTGTACCAGCTGGGAGACTAGCCAGATGTGGCTGCACCAGCTGGGAGACTAGCCAGCTGTGGCAGCAGCAGCTGGGAGAGAAGTCAGCTGTGGGTGCACCAGCTGGGAGACTAGCCAGCTGTGGCAGCAGCAGCTGGGAGACAAGTCAGCTGTGGGTGCACCAGCTGGGAGACAAGTCAGCTGTGGCTGCACCAGCTGGGAGACTAGCCAGCTGTGGCTGCACCAGCTGGGAGACTAGCCAGCTGTGGCTGCACCAGCTGGGAGACTAGCCAGCTGTGGCTGTACCAGCTGGGAGACTAGCCAGCTGTGGCTGCACCAGCTGTGAGACTAGCCAGCTGTGGCTGTACCAGCTGGGAGACTAGCCAGCTGTGGGTGACCAGCTGGGAGACTAGCGCTGTGGGTGCACCAGCAGGGAGACTAGCCAGCTGTGGCTGTACCAGCTCGGAGACAAGGCAGCTGTGGCTGCACCCGCTGGGAGACTAGCCAGCTGTGGCTGCACCAGCTGGGAGACTAGCCAGCTGTGGCAGCAGCAGCTGGGAGACAAGTCAGCTGTGGGTGCACCAGCTGGGAGACTAGCCAGCTGTGGCTGCACCAGCTGGGAGACTAGCCAGCTGTGGCTGTACCAGCTGGGAGACTAGCCAGCTGTGGGTGCACCAGCTGGGAGACTAGCCAGCTGCGGGTGCACCAGCTGGGAGACTAGCCAGCTGTGGCAGCAGCAGCTGGGAGACAAGTCAGCTGTGGGTGCACCAGCTGGGAGACTAGCCAGCTGTGGCTGCACCAGCTGGGAGACAAGTCAGCTGTGGCTGCACCAGCTGGGAGACTAGCCAGCTGTGGCTGTACCAGCTGGGAGACTAGCCAGCTGTGGCTGCACCAGCTGGGAGACTAGCCAGCTGTGGCAGCAGCAGCTGGGAGACAAGTCAGCTGTGGGTGCACCAGCTGGGAGACTAGCCAGCTGTGGCAGCAGCAGCTGGGAGACAAGTCAGCTGTGGGTGCACCAGCTGGGAGACTAGCCAGCTGTGGCTGTACCAGCTGGGAGACTAGCCACCTGTGGCTGTACCAGCTGGGAGACTAGCCAGCTGGGGCATCAGGGAGTTTGGGGGCCTAACTGGGCCCCCAAGTTTGTACATAGCGTCCAAAAAGTTACTGTTGATGTCGGAAATGTTATGAACAAGATGGCAATCATATCAAATTTTATCAGAGTTGGGTTTATTAGCTTTTCCTTTCAGTTCATATGTTCTGTTTGTGCTTACATCAGCATTTGTGTACTGGATTTTTTTTTTTATTATTCGTTGATTCTGTGCTCTCTGTATGGGCGGCTCATGTCCTGGGGTTAGGATACTGGGTGATACTGGGTTTGACGTGATATGGACTCCCTCCTGTAGCTGCATTCTCTAAGATTGGTCTGACATACATGGTATACAAGGTTCTGAATGATTACTTACACAAGTTTCTAAAGGTCTATGTGTGTGTACTCACCTAGTTGTGCTTATGGGGTTAGAGCTTTGATTCTTTGGTTCCGCCTCTCAACTGTCAATCAACTGGTGTACAGGTTCCTGAGCCTACTGGACTCTACAATATCTACATTTGAAACTGTGTATGGAGTCAACCTCCACCACATCACTGCCTAATGCACTCCATCTGTAAACTGCTCTGACACTGAAAAAGTTCTTTCTAATGTCTCTGTGGCTCATTTGAGTACTCAGTTTCCACCTGTGTCCCCTTGTTCGTGTTCCGCCCGTGCTGAAGAGTTTGTCTTTGTCCACCCTGTCAACTCCCCTGATAGTTTTGTAGGTGGTTATCATATCTCCCTTTACTCTTCTGTCTTCCAGGGAAGTGAGATGTTAGCTCCTTTAGCCTTTCCTCGTAGCTCATACCTCTCAGTTCTGGAACGAGTCTGGTGCCATACCGCTGAATCTTCTCTAACTTTGTCTTGTGTTTAACTAGGTATGGACTCCAAGCTGGAGCTGCATATTCCAGGATTGGTCTGGCATAAGTGGTATACAGGATTCTGAACGATTCCTTACATAAGTTACTAAAGGCAGTTCTTATGTTGGCCAGTCTTGCATATGCCGCTGAGGATATACTTTTGATATGGGCCTCTGGGGACAGGTTCGGTGTGATATTAGTCCCCAGATCTTTCTCTCTATATGACTCATGTAAGATTTCACCTCCCAGATGGTACCTTGTCTTCAGCCTTCTGCTCCCTTCCCCTAATTTCATTACTTTGCACTTTCCTAAGTTGAACTTTATTAGCCATTTTCTCGACCATTCCTCCAGCCTGTCCAGGTTGTCCTGTAGTCTCTATCTTCATCTGTCTTGATTCTTCTCATAATTTTTGCAACATCAGCAAACATTGAGAGGAATGAGTCTATACTTTCTGGAAGATCGTTTACATATATTAGAAACAGGATGGGTCCAAATGCAGGCGATGAGTCACAATAATGTGGCTCAAGTATGATGACCAGACCACACACTAGAATGTGAAGGGACGACGTTTCGGTCCGTCCTGGACCGTTCTCAAGCCGATTGTCTCACAATCAACTTGAGAATGGTCCAGGACGGACCGAAACCTCGTCGTCCCTTCACATTCTAGTGTGTGGTCTGGTCATCAGGATGGGTCCAAGTACAGAGCCCTGTGGGACTCCGCTAGTGACATCTCGCCATTCTGATGTCTCCCCCTTCCCCCTCATAGTTACTCCCTCTTTCTTGTTTCTTAGATACTCCCTTATCCACTGGACCTCCTCATTTTTTACTCTTGCATGTTGTTTCAACTTTCGTAACAGCCTTCTATAGGGTACTGTGTCAAAAGCTTTCTGACAGTCCAATAAAATGCAGTCGGCCCACCCTTCTCTTTCTTTCCTAATTTTTGTTGCTTGGTCATAGAATTCTATTAACCCTGTGAGGCACGATTTACCATCTCTGAACCCATGCTGGTTGAGTGTTACAAAGCTATTTCCCTCCAGATACCCTACGAGCCTTCTCCTCACGATCTTCTCAACCTTGCATGGTATACAAGTTAAGGAAACTGGCCAGAAGTTCAGTGGCTCTTGCCTGTCACCCTTTTTGTATATTGGGACTACATTAGCTTTCTTCCAGCTTTCCGGTAGGTCTCCTGTTTCAAGTGACCTGTTATACACCATAGAGAGTGACACGCTTAGTGCTTCTGCACCTTGTTTAAGTATTCACAGTGAGATTCTGTCAGAACTAACAACCTTTGTCACATTCAACTCCATAAGATTCCTTTTGACCTCATCTCTGGTGAGGTCAAAATCCTCCAAGGCTGCTTGGTTTGCTTCCTCATTTAGCGCAGGGGATTCTCCCTGTTCTTTTGTGAAGACCTCCTGGAATCTCTTGTTGAGTTCTTCACACACCTCCTTGTCATTCTCTGTGTATCTCTACTCCCCTCTTCTCAGTTTCATCACCTGTTCCTTCACCGCGGTTTTCCTCCTGATATGGCTGTGGAGCAGCTTTAGTTGGGTCTTAGCTTTACTCGGTATGTCATTTTCATACTGTCTCTCTGCATCTCTTCTCACTTTGATGTACTCATTTCTTCCCTTCTGGTATCTCTCCCTGTTCTCTGGCATTCTTTTATTCCTGTAGTTTCTCCATATTATTTTACTCAATTGCTTCGCTACCTTACATTCCTGGTTGAACTATGGGTTCTTCTGTTGCTTTTAACTTTTCTCCTTTCGGATCGGGACAAATTTATCTGAAGCTTCCTGGCATTTCTGCGTGACATAGTCCATCATATTTTGAACATTCTTCTCTAGGAGTTCTGTTTCCCATGGTATTCCCCTTAGGAAGTTCCTCTTCTCATCATATTTTCCTCTTCGGTAATTCAGTCTTTTCCCTTCCGGTCCTATCCTTGAATATGTTATCCCTACTTCCACCAGATACTCAAACGTCAATACACCGTGGTCACTCATTCATATGAGGGCTTCTAATTTGATTTTTCTTATTTTTTTGACTCATTCAAGGTGAAACTCAGGTCGAGTCTCGCTGGTTCGTCATTGCCTCTCATTCTTGTGGGTGCCCTGACATGTTGGCTCAGAAAGTTCCTTATTGCCACTTCCAATAGTTTAGCTCTACTAATAACCTATTTCAATGTCAGAGTAGTTAACAAATGGAATGTATTAGGCAGTGATGTGGCAGAGGCAGACTTCATACACATTTCTAAATGTTGATATAATAGAGCCCAACAGAATCAGTAGCTTGTAGACCAATTGATTTACGGTTGAGAGGCGGGACTATAGAGTCGAAGCTTAACTCCAACATTTTTTTCTTATGAAATGATAAAGCTACCCATTTCATTATGTATGAGGTTAATTTTTTTTTATTGGAGTTAAATTAACGTAGATATATGACCAAACCTAACTAACCCTACCTAACCTAACCTAACCTATCTCTATAGGTTAGGTTTAGGTTAGGTAGCCGAAAAAGTTAGGGTAGGTTAGGTTAGGTAGATTAGGTAATCGAAAAACAATTAATTCATGAAAACTTGGCTTATTAGGCAAATCGGGCCTTGCATAGTAGGCTGAGAAGTGCGTTCTGGCTATTAGGTACGACATATATATATATATATATATATATATATATATATATATATATATATATATATATATATATATATATATATATATATATATATATATATATGTCGTACCTAGTAGCCAGAACTCACTTTTCAGCCTACTATTCAAGGCCCGATTTGCCTAATAAGCCAAGTTTTCCTGAATTAATATATTACTATAATTTTTTTCTTATGAAATGATAAAGCAACCCTTTTCTCTATATATGAGGTCAATTTTTTTTTATTGGAGTTAAAATTAACGTAGATATATGACCGAACCTAACCAACCCTACCTAACCTAATCTAACCTATATTTATAGGTAAGGTTAGGTTAGGTAGCCAAAAAAAGCGAGGTTAGGTTAGGTTAGGTAGGTTAGGTAGACGAAAAAACATTAATTCATGAAAACTTGGCTTATTAGGCAAATCGGGCCTTGAATAGTAGGCTGAGAAGTGCGTTCTGGCTATTAGGTACGACATATATATATATATATATATATATATATATATATATATATATATATATATATATATATATATATATATATATATATATATATATATATGCGGAAAATCCACAGAGAAATATGAAATGAGGTGAACGTTTCGGCTTTGTTAAAGCCTTTGTCAACACCAGACTGACTCAGTCTGGTGTTTGAGTCAGTCTGGTGTTGACAAAGGCTTTAACAAAGCCGAAACGTTCACCTCATTTCATATTTCTCTGTGGATTTTCCGCATAAAATGATCAGTGTTTTGTGATCGTCAATTGCATATATATATATATATATATATATATATATATATATATATATATATATATATATATATATATATATATATATATATATATATATATATATATATATATATATATATATATATAGTGTCAATATGCCGCAATATTCAGAAGTCCCACCAGGACTCCTGTGTAAACTCTGCACTACGGCCGGCCCTCACGGTGAAATACAAGAAGAAGCGGCCATCACGACTCACACAGGCACTGAGAGAAAACCAATATCGGTAGGAATCCTTTGGTGAGTATTGTGAGTGATGTGACCGGTCGCTGGGTGGCTGGTGAGAGCCACCTCTGACTGACGTCTCACCTCTGTGGCAACCTTTAAGGCAACGTCAGCGATGATCAATGAGAATAATCTACGACTCTAGATGATGAGATTTCTTCAAACAGATGTCGAATTAGGGAGCCGGTCGGCCGAGCGGACAGCACACTGGACTTGTGATCCTGTGGTCCCTGGTTCGATCCCGGGCGCCGGCGAGAAACAATGGGCAGAGTTTCTTTCACCCTATGCCCCTGTTACCTAGCAGTAAAATAGGTACCTGGGTGTTCGTCAGCTGTCACGGGCTGCTTCCTGGGGGTGGAGGCCTGGTCGAGAACCTGGCCGCGTGGACACTAAAGCCCCGAAATCATCTCAAGATAACCTCAAGGTGATTTGAGACCGTTTCATAATTCTTGCAGCGACTGCTGTAGTCATTGGTGTAACCGGCGGGGTTATTCCCAGATATTGCAGCCCGTCCTCTTAAGGTTTCGCAACATCAAGAAACTGTTATACTAATGTGCCTTATCCTAACCTACCAGAGGACCCAAAACAGAAAACGGACAGTATGACAATTTTGCAAGCCGCTATTGTTTTCTAGTACGAGTATTTTTGGACATAGGTAGAGAATATGATAATATGCGATGTTTATTAGGAGGAAGATGGATACTACAATAGTTTGATATTGACGGGAATTATAAACTGAAGTGATATTTATCTATTTATCTAGGTCACCAACATTAGTGGCAACAATAATAATATCACCTATCAATATAAATAAAAATGGAAATATTCGTTTGTGCATAACCGCAAATCTCCGAAAGTTCTTCACCGATTGCTTTGAAATTTTCTCACAACGTTGCATTCAAATAGGAGCGTCTTTTTATATACCTACTATATAGATGCCACCCTTGTGACAGGTAAAAACAGGCATTTTTGAAAAACAGCGCCATCTGTTGGAAATAATAGCAACATGCACGCTATACTAAATGTCACGAATTCCATTTCAATGTTTCCGATTGCATTGAGAAATTTTATTATCATAGATTTCGATTTATTTAATTTTTTATTGAATTATTTAGTGACATTGTGTTGGAATTGAGCTGTATTGTTTACTACACCATTCATTTCGTAAGTATAGGTATAGATGCCACACCTGTGACAGGTAAAACTATGCTTTTCTTGAAAAACAGCGCCATCTGTTGCATGTATGAGCAACACACATGCTATACTAAATATGTTACAATTCCATTTCAATGTTTCTGATTGCATTGATAAATGGAATTTTCATAGATTTTGATTTATTTTCATTTTGATTTAATTATTTTGTGTGAATTGCATTGGAATTGAACTATGTTGATTACCATATTGTTCCTTTCGTGAGTATAGTTTATTTTTTATTTTTTTCATATTTTCATTTCATTTTTTAACTGTTTTTCTTATATATCAGTGATGAGAATATCTGATCACTTGATGTTACCAATTTTCTGATGGGAACATCAGACCATTTGGGAAGGCATCGGACGAGTGATTGGGGAATGGTGGGGATGGAAGTGAAAGATAGTGGGGAGGACGAGGGGAAAAGGGAGGGGGTTATCGTGGGGAAGGACGAGGGGACGGGGGGATGGGGGAATGGAGAATGGTGGAGAGGGCAAAGGAACAGGGAAGTGGGGCACGGTGAGAAGGAAGAGGGGATAGTGGAGTGGGAAATGGCGGGGAGGCCGAGGAGACGGGTGAGGGGGGGGGGGGAATGGTGGGGGGGGGGGACAGGGAAGGTTGATGTGGCTCAGCAACGCACGCCGAGAAGGGCGTTCTGGCTACTAGGTACGACATATATATATATATATATATATATATATATATATATATATATATATATATATATATATATATATATATACGGTGGAGTGACAACGGTGTTGTCCCTCCAACGTCCTCAGTGAAGGTGTTCTAGTCACAGCCAGGCGTGCCCGCCATATCATCCAGACCCTCGACGTCAGGCGGCGCCCTCCATCATTATCACCCAACCCGACCGATTTTGCAAGTTTTGGCCCTCCTCTGCTCAATAAATTTGGTTTCTTATTGCTTCCCAGAAGCACAGGGTCTCCAATAACAATGGTGGACTGCGATGGCTAGCTTTAATCCACTGAGTAAGGCTCCCAGAGTTTCCAATCCTCAAGAGTTGACCAAAGAACGTCCTTCCACGATCACAGTCAGGTCAACTCTGACGTTACACCACCGGCGCCGCCTGGGGCACTCGGTGACGTCACGGCGGGCTCTGACTGGTCGCGCGTGATCTAAGTCAGCCAATCCGCAGTCAGCTGGCGTTGTCCACAAATTGGCGGATAAGCAGGTAGGGGACACCATTTCGTTTGTATCAAGGCACCACTTCCCCCTTACCTACAAACTTATATATGTAAATTTCTCCCACATCAGGTGGCCGATCTGGTCGCCACATGTATCAACAGACTCCCTGCATCTCAGAGAATCAGTAAAGAAAGCTGATATGACTCTTAAAGACGGATTTGGAGAGAACTAGAAGGGGCTCGATAACACGTAACATCATATGACAGGTTTCTAATTTGGGGGATTAAATATGTCATTCTTCGCTGGATGCATTCAAGTGAATTTTTATCCATTCTATAGTACGGTGACTAAAACTGAACTGATTAATCTAAATGGGGCCTAACCAGAGCAAGATATAGCTGAAGAACAACACCAGGGGCCAGATTCACGAAACAGTTACGCAAGCACTTACGAGTCTGTCTATCTTTTTTCAGTCTTTGGCGGCTTTGTTTCTGATTGTTAAACAGTTATTGAGCTCCGAAGCACCAAGAGGCTGTTTATACAGCCCGTCCTCCAAACAAAGATCCAAAAGTGATTCCATGCACCCGCCAAACCCCCTGTTTATGAATGAAAAGCGGTTTACACACGACTCACAACTGCTGACGTTCGAACATATCCGGAACAAGTGTTTCACTGACGAATTTTGTTCGAATCACAACGCTATAAATGCTTCACCCACGTACTACAAATACAAATAATCGCCAATAGAACCTAAACACCTAACCTAACCTAACCTATGCCTATATATGCACAATATGCTAATATATTATAATATTAATTTATATTTGAGAAAATTCCTGTTTTGAATGAACAGCATGTTAAAATTTATGAATGCGGCTGTGGGGTTGACTGCTGGATGTAATGAACTTGAGTCGAGGACGGGTTGGTTTATAACAGCCTCAGTTGACTGGGAAGTTTTCATGCTTGTAAACTATTTAATAAATGTAACCAAAGCCGTCAAAGAATGAGGAAAGATGTACACGTGTTATGACCACACATACACCAGTGTAAATACATGGTGTAAGTGTATGTTGCAGTCATACTGTATAGTCACATAGTACTTGCTGGGAGGAAGGAGGGAGCCATTGTTGTGTCACCTCCGAGACGTGTGGAGCAAATTCGGCTCCTATCATTCTGGACAATGTCGGCCAGTAACGTCAATAGTATGGAGTGTTAAACAGTCATTGTTGTTTATTGAGACCAGAGGCTCACACGGGAGCAAATTCGGCTCCTGTTAAATTTACTTGGACGTAGTGTTATGGAAACCAAAGGTGTACCATTTGTCAATACGCTGTCTACAAATTCAAGTTAAGTGTCTATCCGAAACCCGTTTATCATTCATTTATGGCCATTAATGTCAGGATATAGGGTGACCCGGTTAGATCACGTGGAAGCCTCAAACTAAAGGTAATTAAGCCAGGTCTTCATGTTCCATGTACTGTTTTCTCTGATATACTTGTCATATATAGGTATCTGGCTTCACAGCTAGCGCACTTTTGACAGGTCAAGACGAGGATGCAAGATTTTGTGCACCAGTTACTGGGTGATGGAAGCTGCCTCAAAGAGACTTGCTTAGCTTACTATTGTATTAGAATTTTTTTGTGAACTAGCAGAGGCTTGTGTTCGTTCATACAACTATATACTTGAGGTATGTAAATATTCGGTACTTAAAGTCGTAAACGATAGATCAACCGGTAATTGCAGGAGCTCCTCCCATATCCGCCCTTCACCTCCCCCCCCCCCCCTAACCCTTGGAGAATTGTCTCCAGCTAGTATTGTCAGATGTACATAGACATAATTCCCTTATGCGTTTAGCACATATTGTTATATATTCTTATGTACCTTGAGATTTTGTATATGTTGTATTATATTATGTATATGTCTATTTGGGTACGATATGAACTGGCTGTAAATATTTATGTTTGGAGCTTCTGTTATGAGCAGGATGAACGTTGGAGTGACTTGCCATGTTGGCAACAAAGTCATTCTCGGCCGGCATGGCCATTGGCAAGTCACTACTTCCCTGATTCCCCAGAGAGACGGACTAGTGTCAGCTAGTCTTAAGTATTAGCCGTTACGTATTAGCTGCTACTCATCTGATAGCTGATTGTATAGCTGTGTTAAGTTCTTGAAGTTCATTGATGTTACCAGTTGAGCTGTGTGTTGAAGCTCTGTGTCTGATGAAGGTATCAGTTGTATACTCGTGTATATCAATTGTATATAGAGAATGTTTGTTCTCTGGGTTTTACGGTGACTTGTTTACATGTCCCAGTAAACTGGCGTTGTTTTAACCAGCCTTTTAAACTTACTCTAGACACTTATTGAAAATTGGCCAGGCTTTGGTTGGCCAGCGATGCTGTGGATCATGAGGTCATGACAAAACGGTCGTAAGAACTTGCGTAACTGTTTCGTAAATCCGGGTCCAAGTGTCTTGTTACTAACAGTTCGATTAAAAAATTCCAGTGTCCTATTTGCCTTATTACGAACATTTATGCACTGTTTTTTGGTTTTAAATTCTTAATAATCATAACTCCAAGATCCCTTTCGCAATCTGACTTTCCAATCTCAACACCATCTAGCTCGTATCTAGTAACTCTATCATTATTACCAATCCTCAAAACCTTACATTTGTCAGCATTAAACTGCATCTGCCATTCTTTTGACCCTTTCAAAACCCTATTTAGATCGTCTTGAAGTGATAGTGAGTCTTTTTCCATGTTTATTTCCCTCCCGATTTTTGTATCAACAGCAAATTTGCAAATATTGTTGCTCAAACCTGAATCTATATCATTTATATATATATTATGAATAACAGAGGTCCCAGGACAAAGCCCCGAGGCACTCCACTTACAACATTTTCCCGCTCTGACTTAACCCATTTTTATTCTAACTCTGTTTCCTTTGCTATAGCCATGCCCAAATGCAACTTAATATAGCACCCCAAATACCATTAGCCTCTAACTTTTAATCAATCTTTCATGTATGGCACTGTATCAAAAGCTTTGCTAAAGTCTAGGTACACAACATCACAAACCTTAACACTATCAACTGCCTCAACTATGCTGGAGTAAAATTATAGCAAATTTTGTAAACATGAGCGGCCTTTTTTAAAACATATAGTGAATCATTTATTATTTTTTTCAAGATGAAAACGAATGGCATTTGCAATTAACGATTCAAGTAACTTTCCCACAGTACACGTTAGGCTAATTAGCCGATAGTTTGACGCAAGTGATCTGTCGCCTTTCTTAAAAATTGATACCACATTAGCAACCTTCCATAACTCTGGCACTCTGCCTGACCCAAATGATTTATTAAATACTAGCCACAATAATACTAAATACTCAGCCACAGCATCCTTACCCTGTCTCCCAGTCCTCCCCACCATTCCCCCCCTTCCCCGTCCCCTCGTCCTCCCAACCATTCATCACTCCTTCTACCCCTCATCCTCCCCACCATCTCCCACTCCCCTATCCCCTCGTCTTCCATACCACTCCCTCCCACTTCCCACTCCCTCTTCTGATGCATTCCCAAATGATCGGATGTTTCCATCAGAAAATTAGGAACATCGAATGATCTGATGTTCTCATCACTGAAATATAAGAAAAACAGTTAAAAAACGATATTAAAACAATGAAAAAATAAAAAAAAACATTAATTATACTCACAAAATGAACAGTATGGTGAGCAACTCAATTCCAACGCAATGTCACACAAAATAATTAAATCAAAATTAAAATAAAACAAAATCTATGAAAATACAATTTGACAATGCAATAGGAAACATTGAAATGAAGTCATAAAATGCTTAATATAGTGTGTGCTGCTCTTGCGTGCAACAGATGACGCTGTTTCTTAAAAAAAAATTGTTTTTACCTGTCACAGGGTTGGCACCTATACTTATACCAACGAAATGAACAGTAAATAACACAGTTCAATTCCAACGCAATGTCACACACAATAATTAAATCAAAATGAAAATAGATAGAAATCTATGAAAATTCAATTTATCAATGAAATCGGAAATATTGAAATGGAATCATAACATAGTATAGCATGTTTTGCTCTTAGGTAACACAGATGATGCTGTTTAAAAAAAATGTTTTTATCTGTCACAGGTGTGGCATCTATAAATATACTCATGAAATGAATGATGTGGTAAACAACACAGCTCAATTCCACTGCAATGTCACACAAAATAATTAAATTAAAATGAAAATCGAAATTTATGAAAATGCACGTTTTCAATGCAATCGGAAACATTGAAATGAAGTCGTAACACATTTAGTATATCATGTATTGCTCTTACATGCAACAGATGGCGCTGTTTCTTATAAAAAAGAACGTTTTTACTTGTCACAGGTGTGGCATCTACACTTCTACTTACAAAATTAGCAGTATGGTAAACAACACAGCTCACTTCCAATGCAATGTCACACAAAATAATTAAATCAAAATGAAAATAAATTGAAATCTATGAAAATTCAACTTATCAATGCAATCGGAAACATTGAAATGGAATTGTAACATATTTAGTATAGTGTGTGTCTTGCTGTTATGTGTTGATATTATGTTATGTCGCTATTTTAAAAAATGGCATGTTTTTATCTGTCATGGGTGTCGCATCTATATAGAAGGTATATAAAAACCCACGCGTATTTAAATGGATCGGTGTGTCAAAATTTAAATGCAATCAGCGAAGACCTTTCGGAGATTACAGCATTTGTTGCTCTTACATCCAATAGATGGCACTGTTTTTTAAAAGAAGTATGTTTTCTCCTGTCACAAGTGAGGTATTAATATTATATATATAAAAAAAACATGCACCTATTCGAATGGAACGTTGTGTCAAAATTTCAAAGCAATCGGTAAAGAGGTTTCGAAGATTTCCCTCACAAGAAAAACACATGAAAACACAGTTAAAAAAAAAAAAACGTTTTTTTTTCGCTACAGACGTGACATCTATACAGTATGTATATAAAAACCTGCTTGGATGCGAATGGAACGTTGTTTGAATATTTCAAAGCAATCGGTGAAGAACTTTCGGAGATTAGCGATTTTGAACAAACGAACATTTCCATTTTTATTTATATAGATCGTAGACAATAGCTCGCAAAGCTCCTCTTTGCTGCATTCCTTAAGCACCCTTGCAAACACTGCGTCCGGCCACGGGGATTTGTTTGGTTTTAGTTTCACTATTTGTTTTAGTAAATGGAGGTTATTAAATATAATTACATCATCCCTGGTAACTGTTAGACTTGTCAACCTGTCCTCCTCCCCACCCACATTGACTAGTTCGGTTGATGCCATAAAATTAAGCTCTTTAGTAAATACAGAGATAAAACATTGATTAAAAACACTACTCATCTCTTTATCATTATCCATTATATGATCTGTCTCAGTTTTTAGTGGACCTATCCTTTTCCCTAATCTTTGTTCGCTGTAACTGAAAAAACTTTAGGATTTGCCTTTGATTGCCCTGCTATGAGAACTTCATAGTTTCTTTTTGCCCTCCTTATCTCTTTTTTAACATTTCTAACCAGTTGTACGAATTCTTGTTTTAAACTGACTTCCCATTCTTAATCCTTTTAAATCAAGATCTCTTTCTACCTATAAGGTTCTTTAGATCCATTGTTGTCCATTTTTGGTCATTAGTATTCAATCTGGTAAATTTCTATGGTATACTACGTTCCTGTGCTTTACTTAGAATATTTTTAAATAAGTTATATTTTCAATCCACATCGAAATCTCTCTTTACGTCACCCATCGCTGGGTTCGCGTTTCGCTCCAAGACTGGCCCACCCCCTATGCCCAAGACTTTCCAATCTATTTGACCAAACACATTCTTGGGCTATTAAAATAAGCTTTTCGAAAATGTGGCACTCTAACAAAAACATTTCTTCCATAGAAGTGTTCCTAGTAATCTACGAATGATATTGCATTTGTTTTGCAATATTTGTCCAGTCGGCAATTGACACCAAGCGCCCTTGACAACCATTCATTTCCAACTCCCTTTCTTGGAAGAATGCCACATATGATCGGGATTCCTCCCATGCTTTTAATTCTATTACTGTCTTAAACTTCTGCATCAGTTCCTCACTCCTAAGTTTTCCAACATCATTTTCACCGTCACTGATACAAATAATGGGTTTGTTCCCATTTCCAGCCATAATACCATTCATGTTTTTAACAATATCATATATTCCTGCTCCCGGGTAGCAAATCCCTAACCTGCTTCCCCTATCCCTCACACAAAAAGCTATATCTATATACCTCACCTGAGAATCTCCAACAATCAAAATTTGCTTAGGTACTTCCTTTACTTTGTGAGCACCTTGAGGGACCTTCGCTCCCTTCATTGTCTTGCCTTTAGAGGGAACTACAGTCTCCCCACAGCATTCGTCTTCCAGCACGGCGAATGGGTTGGAAGTCTTTTTGACTTCTGTAGGCAGCTTTGTCAAAGTCTTCTGAAGTCCCCCCTGTCCTTTACAACATTATAAGACGACGATTTTCTACTGCTGCGCTCCTCATTTGCTTCTTCTTGGCGGTATTTCGTCTATCTTAGCTACATCATCTATCGCAGCTCCTCCCGCAGGGAATCCACCTCTGCCCTCAGAGCTCCACATAGCTCTCTCACTAGCACTTGTTCACTCACTATAACTTCCATTTTCAGTATTAGGACCATTGGAGCTCCAGTTACACACCCTCTCACTGTGACTAACTGCGCCTGATCACCAGCTTGACATAAGTTATTTATCTCCTTTCTTAAAAATTGGTACCACATTAGCAACCTTCCACGACTCTGGCTTTCTGCCTGACTATTGATTTGTTAAATTTGGTACACAATCATATATTATGTACATGATTCACGATCATATTTTAATGCATGATACATGCTTAGATTTTAATTCATGATACACGCTTACATTACTAATTTATGATACAAGATCACATTTTAATACATGATACAAGCTCACACTACTTATACATTATACACGCTCACACTACTAATACATGATACACGCTCATACTATTAATATCTGATACACGCTCACTTCTAATACATGACACACGCTCACACTACTGATACATGATACACGTTCACACTTTTAATATATGATTTTCGCTCACACTTCTAACGCATGATGCACATTCATACTACTAATACATGATACAAATTCCTTCTACTAATACATGATTCACGCTCACACTTGTAATTTATGATACACGCTCACTTTTAATACATGATACGTGGTCTCACTTCCCAACACTTGATACAAACATATATGATACACAATCACACAACTAATACATGATACATGCTCACATTTCTAATTCACTATAAATGCCCACTTGTAATATTTGATACACACTCTCATTACTAATATATAATACAGGCTCACACTACTAATACATGATACATGCTCACACTTCTAATACACGATACGCGCTCACATTTGTAATACATGACAAACGCTCACATGTTATATATCATACATGCTCACACATTTAGTCCATGATACACTCTCACACTTCTATTACATGATACACGCTCACACTTCTAATATATGATACACGCTCACACTTCTAATATATGATACACGCTCACACTTCTAATATATGATACACGCTCACACTACTAATACATGATACACGCTCACACGTGTGTCACATAATTCCTCTGCATAAACTGCCTCTTCAGTCTCACCTTGGTCGTTGATAGCGTACTCACGACACATACTCCACACCAACAGGCACTGCAAGTGTTGTAACATTGAAAACAAGATTTTGACTAGTCCAAACACCTGTCTTGACCACACCCACAGGGTCATTACCACCACTCCCGTCAGCCTATCGCAGGTGCACTTGTTACTCTGTCGGTGACTCGTTCCTGTCGACGTTGACACAGGATGTGACGTCATCAACAGGGGGTATAAATACTCGTAAGCCACACTGACCTCATAGGTCTCCCTCGGGCAACCCGTTCTCGCAAATTTAATAAGTCAATATTGACTTATTAAATATGTGCATAGGTGACATACTTAACATAATAGTTTCCCTTGAAAAGCTTCATAGAAAACACCGACCTTACCTAACCTACTTAGTATGTTAAAATAAGCATCTTATAGCTTCGTAATTACAATTGTTACTTAACCTATTATAGGTATAGGTTAGGTAATAGTTGTAATTACGAAGCAATAAGATGCTTATCTTAACATACTAAGTAGGTTAGGTAAGGTCGGTGTTTTCTATGAAGCTTTTCAAGGGAAACTATTATGTTAAGTATGTCACCTATGCACATATTTAATAAGACAATATTGACTTATTAAATTTGCGAGAACGGGTTGCCCTCGGGTGCTCCGAGGGTCAACAATACTACCGGCCACCACTCGTGCTCCCCAGCCTTTGCCTGGCCAGGTTGTCGTGTCTCTAGGGAATAATTTGTAAGACCTTTATTTGTTCACATTGTGTAATTTTACTAACGTAATTTTTCATGTGTTTTCTTTGCGATTGTGTATCCACCAAGTGGTGTAATTGTTTTAATTCAGATATTTCTTTCTTGTAATTGTGAAGTATATTTATTATATTTTTGTCTGAGTTTACTCACACGGTTGCCCACTTTTCATACTGCAAATGCCAATGCGTTTTTTGGTTGTTTTTGTATTAATTCACGTGAGATTATTCCATCGGCCCGGTACAACCGCAGCACCGTATCACGATACACTTGTAATACATGATACACACACTCACTTGTAATAAATGATACTCGCTCATGCCTCTAATACACGATACACGCTCACACTACTAATATACGATACACGCTCACACTACTAATACTTGATTCACGCTCACACTACTAATACTTGATACACGCTCATACTACTAATACTTGATACACGCTCACACTACTAATACTTGATACACGCTCACACTACTAATACTTGATACACGCTCACACTACTAATACTTGATACACGCTCACACTACTAATACTTGAGACACGCTCACACTACTAATACTTGAGACACGCTCACACTACTAATACTTGATACACGCCCACACTACTAATACTTGATACACGCTCACACTACTAATACTTGAGACACGCTCACACTACTAATACTTGATACACGCCCACACTACTAATACTTGATACACGCTCACACTACTAATACTTGATACACGCTCACACTACTAATACTTGAGACACGCTCACACTACTAATACTTGATACACGCTCACACTACTAATACTTGATACACGCTCACACTACTAATACTTGAGACACGCTCACACTACTAATACTTGATACACGCTCACACTACTAATACTTGATACACGCTTACACTACTAATACTGAATCACACTATTAATACTTGATACACGCTCACACTACTAATACTTGATACACGCTCACACTACTAATACTTGATACACGCTCACACTACTAATACTTGATACACGCTCACACTACTAATACTTGATACACGCTCACACTACTAATATACGATACACGCTAATACACACTACTAATACTTGATACACGCTCACACTACTAATATACGATACACGCTCACACTACTAATACTTGATACACGCTCACACTACTAATACTTGATACACGCTCACACTACTAATACTTGATACACGCTCACACTACTAATACTTGATACACGCTCACACTACTAATACTTGAGACACGCTCACACTACTAATACTTGATACACGCTCACACTACTAATACTTGATACACGCTTACACTACCAATACTTGATACACGCTCACACTATTAATATACGATACACGCTCACACTACTAATACACGATACACGCTTACACTACTAATACATACACGACACTACACGCTCACACTACTAATACACGAGACACGCTCACACTACTAATACACACTACTAATACTTGAGACACGCTCACACTACTAATACTTGAGACACGCTCACACTACTAATACTTGAGACACGCTCACACTACTAATACTTGAGACACGCTCACACTACTAATACTTGAGACACGCTCACACTACTAATACTTGAGACACGCT
>NW_025568413.1:0-28221 GCF_020424385.1 Procambarus clarkii | reverse complement strand
CACTGTGGTGCAGCGATAGCATTTTGGCAGGGTTCGATCCCAGGACAGGAAGGATCAACTGGGCACCCAATTTTAACTAAATTATAAATGGACTGAATAAATCTGTGAATAAAACTTTGAATCGACTAGAGTAATTGGGAACCTGGTTCTAAATTGTTTGATAGGTGGTGCTCTAGGGATATCTAGTAAAGGGGGGGGGGGGGTAAGACTTAAGAGATATGGGAAGGAGAAACACCAATAAGATAGCACACAAGTCATTTACACCTGTTTAAAATAATTACACATGTGAATCCACGACTGACGCAGATATATCTGTAGCAGGTGTGTGTGTACAGAGTTGAAGCAGACAGGTATATATATATAGCGTAATGATAGACAGGTGGGTGACGAATCAGGGTTGATAGAGAAACATACAGACAGACAAAAACAGATAGACAGACGGGACGGAGAGGAACGAGCGTAACAGCCTCACTATTGCCTCCTAACCACCAGGGACCAGATTCACGAAAGCACTTACGCAAGCACTTACGAACGTGTACATCTTTTCTCAATCTTTGGCGGCTTTGTTTCCAATTATTAAACAGTTAATGAGCTCCGAAGCCCCAGGAGGCTGTTTATAACAATAACAACAGTTGAGTGGGAAGTTTTCATGCTTGTAAACTGTTTAATAAATATAACCAAAGCCGTCAAAGATTGAGGAAAGATGTACACGCTCGTAAGTGCTTTCGTGAATCTGGCCCCAAGCTAGTATCATCTGAAGGAGCCTCGTATCGTCTTCTCTCAACGGACTCCTTGTTGAACGACCAGACAAATTACTCCATCTCTCCCATGAACCCCAATATATTTTCCATCCCTTTTTTTATCGAACAGTTTAATCCCTTAATGAAAGGATCGGTGTCACTTAAAATGAGATTAAATCCAAAGAGATTTTTCCCCTATAATTATATATATGCCAAAAAATTGAGGTGTGGAATGGCCTTATCACGTAGAATTGAATCTTTTTCAAGGTTTTCAGGGTTTTCAAAATCACCATTGAGGTGATTTTTAGGCTTTTCAAGTTTTTCAGGGTTTTCAAAATCACCTTTGAGGTGATTTTTAGGCTTTTCAAGGTTTTCAGGGTTTTCAAAATCACCTTTGAGGTGATTTTTAGGCTTTTCAAGGTTTTCAGGGTTTTCAAAATCACCTTTGAGGTGATTTTTTAACATGAATTTATGATCTACTGCTTTTAACATGCTGTTTATTATCGTTTGCTTTTGTCTACTTCTTCTTCTTTGGGGGTGTGGGTACTCACCTATCGCCAAATATATTTTACCTAACAGTGACTACGCGGGAGTGAGGTCTAACTCCTAATGCCGCCTCTACTGACCTTGTTGTTCATTTGGTGATATTCAGTTTGTTATTTCATCGTTACTAACGGTCTGGTTCTTTGTGGATGGAGGTGGCTTCCATTACTTCCTCTTTAATTTCCTAATTTTCTTTTGTTTCCCCCTCAATCCATACTCTCGTATCTATTCTTCTCTCTCTCTCTCTCCCTCTTCCTCTCCACATTCTCTCCTGACTCCTCTATCAGTTCCTTACCCCAGTAATATAGGCGGTTTCACGATAGAGGAAATTCTTTCCTTGCATTATAATTCACCGTAAAATGTAGGCATTGTATTAACCCTGTAAGAGGTAGAGAGCAATTTCCTGCCTGCACAAAAAAGGACCTGCATGTCCTGCTTTGTTCTACACGATAACACAAAATAAACTGTGGCCTGTGGAATATTTTTTTTTATTAACAACATTGGTTTTGTCGCTTAAATTTGTCATAATGTTTCAAGTGAGAGAACATTTTATGCCTCTTAAATAATGTCTATATGTAAATATTTTTATCACTCGAGAAATAATTTGGGATTGACTGATTTTTTTTATTAAAGATTTGGATCTGTCAGATGTAAAAAGATATATATATATATAAAATCTTTTTTATGTATAAATATAAAATATAAAAAGAACCAAATAATTTTATTAAAGATTTGGTTCTTTTGGTTTAAATCTTTAATAATATTATTATTTAATAATAATAATAATTATTATTATTATTAAATTTATTACACAGAGAAATCCCATTATCGTGACACATCGATGAGAAAATCTACAGGAGTCGTGATGAGGATTCGAACCTGTGTACTTGGTATTCCCAGACACCCGCTCTAAACGACTTCGCCACGACATGGTCAAAAGAATTACAACCTGGGGTACTACTGCACCCTCCACCATATCCTGGCGTTGTCGTTTAGAGCGTGCCTCTAGGAGCACCCAACGCATAGGTTCGAACCCTCATCACAGCTCCTGTGGATTTTCTCATTATTATTATTATTATTATTATTATTATTTATTATTATTATTATTTCTGTGTATATGCCACACTATAAAAATTCATTCATACAATGAGGCATAGACATATACAATGAGATATACAATGGGATATACAATGAGGCATAGACATGTACTCACACACACACACACAAGCACACATTTAGAGGCGGGTCCAAGAGCTAATTATCCCTATTTCCGAACATATGTAAGTAATCACATTAATCTTACAAAAATAACCCATCACGATGAATACTTACACAGAAGGTGTATTGGATCTTAGTGTATATACCTCAGAAGTGGTCATAAAGGCCTCTTACAATAGTTAATGCATGAAGAGAGGTGGGGAGCTGCCAGACAGCTAGAAAACAATATAGTAACCATATATAATAAAAAAAATGAGACAGTTAAAATACACTGAACTACAGATTAGCTTACACACCTGCCTAGCAAGGGTTCTACAGAGAGTAATGACGAAAAATCTAGAGGATTATTTAAGAGATTATTTCACTATCCAAGGAGTCAATCTATGGTGAAACACTTAATAAGGATTAATAAGGATCAGTTATCCAGGAAGCCACAGCCTAAAGAATTAGCTTGAAAATGTTTACTTATAAGTTTATGGTCAAATTCGAAAATAAATTTTAATGAATTTTCACTACAACTTTTGCCCAACCTCTTGGGCTGGACGGTAGAGCGACGGTCTAGCCTCATGCAGGTCAGCGTTCAATCCCCGACCGTCCACCAAGTAGTTGGGCACCATTCCTTCCCTCATGTCCCATCCCAAATCCTTATCCTGATCCCTTCCCAGTGCTATATAGTCGTAACGGCTTGACGCTTTTCCCCTCTAACAATTCCCTCTCTCATTACAAGTTTTCATAACATTCCTTTTCTTTCAACTTTTCAATTCACCTGTAGGTGAAAATTAACTATTGCATATGCAAGGAGACTCGTCCACCAGGGATGAAACAGACCAAACGTCGACATCCGCGAGAAAATTGTGGTATTTCATTTAGAATTTAGGCTTAATTTGTACGCATTCTAAAAAAATATCAATTGACCTCAAGGGATTGGTTTGTTTAGATTTATACGCTTATTGTTAGTCAAAAAAACCACTTCAATTTTGACGTTTATAAGATCGTGAGAACGGGTTTATAAGTTCGTGAGCAGGTATAGCCAATATACTATATAACCAGTATAGGTATAGCCAACACTACTATATAACCAGTATAGGTATAGCCAACATACTATATAACCAGTATAGGTATAGCCAACATACTATATAACCAGTATAGGTATAGCCAACATACTATATATAATCAGTATAACTAGTGTCATGACTTTGTTTTCGGGTTTATATAGCGTGTTCGGAGCTATGGCAGTGTGTTGGTGTACTCACCTAGTTAGCGTGTTAGCGCATATTCGTGTGTACCTTGGTTACCTTGAGGTGCTTCCGGGGCTTAGCGTCCCCGCGGCCCGGTCGTCGACCAGGCCTCCAATATGTATGTGTATGAATATGCTTTCGAATTTATGACAGTGTATTCGTTTCTTTGTAATTTTTGTAATTTTTTTTTACCATAGACGTGATCTTTCATGTTAATGACGCTAACCAGCATGTCTACAACTCCTGTCCTTCAGGGATAAGGTTAAAGATTTAACCTTATTAAATCTTTACAAGATTTGTTTCCCCCACACACAGACACCCACTCAAGAAGCAGCCTGTAAGAGCTGTGTAACTCACAGGTACCTATTTACTGCTAGGTAACAGGGGCATCAGGGTGAAAGAAAATCTGTATATCTGTTTCCTCCGGCGCCGGTATCGAACTTGGACGCTAGGATTATGAGTCCTAAGCGTTGTCCACTCAGCTACCAGATCCCTCTGTGTGTGTACTCACCTAGTTGTGTCTGCAGGATCAAGCATTGACTCTTGGATCCCGTGTGTGTGTGTGTGTGTGTGTGTGTGTGTGTGTGTGTGTGTGTGTGTGTGTGTGTGTGTGTGTGTGTGTGTGTGTGTGTGTGTGTGTGTGTGCGAGTATGGCTGAGAGTGCCGGCGGCTGCGTCAGCTCTTGAAGCATCAGGTGTCTACTACACAGGCTCTTCCGGAGGGCAAGAGTCTCACGTTACTCTCAGCTCCCCCCCCCCCCCTCTCTCTCTCTCTCTCTCTCTCTCTCTCTCTCTCTCTCTCTCTCTCTCTCTCTCTCTCTCTGAGACTTTATTTCTGCTTCTTTGTATCAGTCTGTGTCTTTACCTATATGCTTTTCTCTTTCTCTCTCACTCTCATTCCTTTCTCTTTTTCACACACTTAATTGATGCAGTGAAGAACATATACTTCTCAAATAATATCTTTCGTGTCAATGTCTGCAGATAATGTGGAGTTGAAGAAATACATTAATATAATTAAGAGAGAATGTTGCATACACAGTCTTCAAGAATGTCCTAACACGTGGATACTTGAATTCAACCTTTAACAAATGCAAGGTAAGGATGATGGGAACAGGAGAAAGAAGACTAGAGGAATATAAACAAAAAGTGCAGTTTCGAAGGAGGCAGCTCCATAGACTCATGAGGAATTTGAGTCTGGAGATAAAATCACTTATGAAGCGTTTGTAAACAAACCCTACTTGTCCTCAGGCTAGCCTCAACCCTAATATATATATATATATATATATATATATATATATATATATATATATATATATATATATATATATCAGGTTATATCCTATTTCACTCTAGGATGTGCTGAATAGTTAGCAGAAACACAGAAACATCAGGGTGTTTGGTAACTGGTTCAACGAGAATTTGTAGTTTGTTGATGAGGACGGGTTGGAGTAACCTGCAGCGTAATAGGCAAAGCTATAGTGAGTCCAATTGTAAACCCTGAGGCCCCTATTCTTCCCCGTCTCCCAACATTACCACTAGTGCAGTTATCGAAACGAGAAAACCTTCCTCCAAACTGCAGAGAAGAAGTAGAAGTCACTGAGCTGCCGCCTTGAGGGAGCTCATCAATTCAGCAAATTGTGTTAGGTCAGAAGATAATCAATATGGGAATTTAGGAGAGATAACAGAATTCCTAGCCTAGTTATCTCTTTATTTTCTACCACGGACTATCCCCTATCTCTCTTCTCCTGACAAGAGAGAGAAAAAACACCGGAACTCACAACCCAATAAATTATCATTAAGAAAACGGACACATAGAGCAATAACACCAGGCAATTGTTATTAACTTGGAATTATAGCCTCGATACTACTATAATCAGCGGTTATGATGTGTTGCGTCAAGTTTATCTACAGAACACGAGCCGTTAATTGCTCTACAACCAGGTCCCTAATTGCTGAGCTGAGTACACAGCGGTTAGGGGAGTGTGCTGGTCCCTAAACGACAGTTTCCCCGACATCCTGAGACGACAAATGGAAATTGGAGATTGAAATGAGAAATTGGAATGGGCAAAAAACACAAAAAAAATGTTGTAAAAAGAGATAAATTTTTTGTTTTCGTATTAAGAGATGATTATGAACAAAAAAGCACTTTTACGATGATTTGCAACTGTTTACGCTCGTGAGCATATCAAAATGGGCTTTATTTACTGTAAATGCTTCACCCAAGAACTCTAAATACCCAATAAATAAATCAATAAAAGAGCCAAAACATCTCTTAACGTCCCTTAACCAGCGTGTATCATTGCACAAAATCATAATATATAAAAAAATTGAATTATATATGTGAGATAATTTTTCTGACACCGTGGGAAAAAAAAATTTAGATATAAATTTTTTGTTTACATGACCGCAGCCTAGGCGGCGTTGGAGAAAAGGGACGTCCGGTGTTTATCTTGGAAGGTAAATGACTTTGGAGGTGCTCGTTGAAGGAGGGCGACCAGAGAGTTGTGTTGGAGGAAGGGTTGTAAATTTGTCTTACAGGGGGAAGGGGGAAGAGAAGTGTGAAGCCTGTGTTGAAGGGGGCAGGCAGCACCCGCGGCTCGTGTTGGCGTGGGATACAACGCTTGTATTGGAGAGGGGGCAGAAAGGGGGCAGGACCGGATATTTGTGTTCGAGGATTTGTTTTCGATCCGAAAGGAATTTGTCTACATCCTTGTTTAGAAAACCTTTCGAGTTTTTTTTACTTCTATACACGCGCGCGCGCACACACACAGATAATTCTTTCCCAATATTAAGGCTTTTTCGCTGACTCCTGCCTGCCTCTCGAGTTTGTGTGGTAATCTACTGTGCAAGGTACTGTATCAAACACTTTTTGGCTGTCCAGAAATATGCAATCTGCCCATCCTTCTCTGCAGTCCTGCCTTATATTCGTTACTTTATCATATAACTTTATTAGTCTCTTGGACATTATAACTCTTATAACTTATGGACATAACACCAAACCTAACTCCGGAGACACATATAAATAGAATAACGTCAGCAGCATACTCTACACTAGCAAACGTCAGAACATCATTTAGGAACCTAAATAAGGAGGCATTTAGATCGTTGTACACTACCTACGTGAGACCAGTCTTAGAGTATGCTGCCCCTCATCTAGAAAAACACAAGAAACTCGAAAAAGTTCAGAAATTTGCAACGAGGCTCGTCCCCGAATTGCGACGGATGAGGTATGAAGATATCTGAAGGAACTAAACCTGACGACGCTAGAAAAGAGAGATAGATAGATAGATAGATAGATAGATAGAGAGAGAGAGAGAGATAGATAGAGAGAGAGAGAGAGAGAGAGAGAGAGAGAGAGAGAGAGAGAGAGAGAGAGAGAGAGAGAGAGAGAGAGAGAGAGAGAGAGAGAGAGAGAGAGAAAGAGAGAGGTGGGAGACATGATAGCGACTTAAAAAATACTCAAGGGAGGATTGACAGAGTGGAAAAAGAGGAAATGTTCACAATGAACACCAAGAAAACAAGAGGGCATGGCTTGAGTCATGTGACCCATAGAGATGCTCGAAAAGTTTTCTTTTAGTGTAAGGTAGGAGTAGTGGGGAAATGGAATGAATATAAAAGGAGCAGGTTGCAGAAGCAAACTACATTCAAAACTTTAAAAAGTAGATATGATATGCAAATAGGTCAGGAGTCACTACATTACACAACCGCTGGCTAGACAAGCCAGGTCCAAGAGCTAGTGCTCGATCCAACAGTCACAAAGAGGTGAGTCCACACACTACAACACAGACACAATAAAACACCTAAATACTTCCGCCCGCATCCACATGTAGCAATACATTCCCTTCTTCTCTTTCCTCCATCCTGCCTTCCTTCCTTCTCCACCGTCCCTACCTCTATCCCTGACTTCCCTCCGTCCCTACCTCTATTCCTGCCTTCCCTCCGTCCCTACCTCTATTCCTGCCTTCCCTCCGTCCCTACCTCTATTCCTTCCTTCCTTCTCCATCCCTACTTCAATTCCTCCGTTTCATACACTTCGCATCCACCTCCTTCTTCTCTCCTCACCTCTAGCCCTGTTTGCATATCAGCTTTTCCTTAATATTTTCCTCTGTCTTTTTCTCCCTCCTCATCGGTAGACCTATCCCTCTTCCCTTCCCTCTATTTCTCTCTCTCTCTCTCTTTTCCCCCTCATGCCGTGAAAATGATCACATTCAGCCTCTCCTTCACAAATACGCAGACACTCCCTCGTTAAAGATTTAGCTGAAACGACACTCGACACTTTGTGTCACGCTCGGAGGAGGCGTAGAGGGGAGGTGGTGGGGGAGACGGAAAGGGGGAGCGGGGGGGAAGAGGGGAGATGGGTGGAGAGAGAGAGAGGGGGGAAATAGGAGAGGGGAAAGCACAGGGGGCCGGCACCTCCGGGATACGCCATCCTGGCGAGAGGAGTGACAAATGGCGGGAGTCTGGTGGCCATTGTCGACATTGTCACTGGGTTCATGGTTCGAGGTGGTGAGCTGGGTGAGGAGGGTGTGTTTGACACTATGCCCCCCCTGGCACCACCCCTTCCGACACTACCCCCCCCTGGTACCACCCCTTCCGACACTACGCCCCCTGGCACCACCCCTTCCAACACTACGCCCCCCCCTGGCACCACCCCTTCCGACACTACCCCCCCCCCCTGGCACCACCCCTTCCGACACTACGCCCCCCCTGGCACCACCCCTTCCGACACTACGTCCCCCCTGGCACCACCCATTCCGACACTACGCCCCCCCTGGCACCACCCCTTCCAACACTACGCCCCCCCCCCTGGCACCTTCCCCTTCCGACACTACGCCCCCCCTGGCACCTTCCCCTTCCGACACTACCCCCCTCCCCTGGCACCACCCCTTCCGACACTACGCCCCCCCCTGGCACCTTCCCCTTCCGACACTACAACTTCGTTCATGCCTCCCCCACCTTTTTTGCTCCGCTCCTTTCCACCCGCTCTTCCCCCTTCCACTTCGTTCTTTTACAATCCACTCCTTCCCACCCAGCCCCCTTCCATTCCACCCTCTCCCACCCAGCCCCCTTCCACACCACCCTCATTGCGGCGTGGACTGTGGCGTGTGCCTATTGGCGAGGTCCAACACTTCTCAATAACTCTTTTGAATGCAGCTCATGAAGAATATTTTCGATTCAAGCTTAATTTAATAGAGTTAAATGATAGATTTAATAGATTTGTTCTTAATTTAAGAACATGGATCAATCTCCACATTAATGATAACATATACAAAAATGCTTTTAAGCAAAATAGGACGAATTCACAAATAAACAGATCTATTCCTATACAAAGCTCAAGTATATCATCCAATATCACTATATACTCTCTAGACATCGAGCATGCACAAATTGCAAGCGTTGCAGAAAGAAACCCTGGAAAGTACTGTAAGACTCTCTTCACCCAGCAGGCCTGGTGGGGACCGGGCCGCGAGGACGATGAGTCCCGAAATCACCGCAAGGTAACCCTATCTTCGAGGCTCCGAGAGCTCCAAGAAGTAGTATGCTCCAGTGAGCATTGGCTACATCCACTGAGGAGTGGATTACAAGTACAATTAACTCGCCCCTCGGGGCAAAATTTAAATCTAAATTTAAGTCACATGCGTGTGGAATACGGTCGAAATGCTTGAAAACAAAATGTTTAAAACGTCAAAAAGTTGCTCCACTCTCACAGTTGGTAGCCCAAGAGCATAGATCTAATTGAGGGCAGCCAAGATTGAGAGGCAGGGCCAAAGAGCTGAAGCTCAAGCCCCACAAGCGTAATCAGATGAGTAAAACTTTATACATTCCACTCTGATAATACCCGTCTATGCTTACATACAGATGACATCCAGTACAATACCAGCTATGCTTTTCCCGCCAAACACACACCGAAACTATGACGTTGGTACAACGTTCGAACAAGTTCTAACACCTCCTAACCAGTTATAACAACCAATATAGCAAGTTGTAACAACGTTCTAATACGTCATAAACACGTTAAGCCAAGTTGTAACAACTTTATTACAAGTTATAACAAGCGGAAAATAGAGACAGTTACGGTTTGTGTTTCCAAGGTTCTCCAATACTACGAAGCCTCTAACAGTCTAATTCAACACTAACACACCCACTAACAGTCTAATTTAACACTAACACACCCACTAACAGTCTAATTCAACACTAACACACCCACTAACAGTCTAATTCAACACTAACACACCCACTAACAGTCTAATTCAACACTAACACACCCACTAACAGTCTAATTCAACACTAACACACCCACTAACAGTCTAATTTAACACTAACACACCCACTAATGTCTAACTCAATACGCTTCCTCACTCTTCACCTCCACCTACACACGACAGCCTGTCAACTGGGTGCTGACCAAATTGAGGGCGGCCCGTGTGAAGCCTCTCCACCATTCCCTTCCCCTGTCTCCCCTCCCTCCATCGGGCAGGCCAGCCCTCAGCGCCCACTTGAGGGAGAGTGATCACCAGTTTCCTGAGGGGAGATTCCCAGGCGTTGAGGGGAATGCTACACAAATAAACAGCGCCAGTGTACAGTCCTTTCTTCTTTAGCCGGCCTCTTCCCCTTCTACATCTTTCTTTTCTCTCTCTCTCTCTAGAAGAAACATAAAAGGAAACTTTCCATTAAACATCAGTCATCCGTAATGTTTAATTCCTCATCGTCTCTAACAGTCATCACAATATCCCACGAAAGCAAAAAAGTCTCCTCTCTTCGTCTTGGAGACAGTCTGACGCTGTTTCTTGCAGTCTCCCACGGACTGCCAGTAGCTAAAAACTTTGTTTTTGTAGGGAGGGTAAAGCACTTGAGTACTCGGATTACGTCTCCAGCCGGCTGGGAATATTTGAGGGAGAAGTTGGAGGTGGCGCTGGCACCCTGGGAAGAACCCACTGTGGGTGGCACCCTGGGAAGAACCCACTGTGGGTGGCACCCAAACCCATGTGAACCAGTTACCAGCTTCTCATGCTGGTTCTATTCCCAATTAACAAATCAATACAATCTAAACCCCGTGTTCTACACTTGTTACCAGACGAGGCTGGGAAGCTTTCATAACTTACAATGAAAGAGACTAGTACCTATTGCTATGCAAATTATCAGACCTTCAAAGAACTCAACGAGTGTATCTTTAGTATCCACCGAAGGTGTTCCCTCATGCACGTGTTATAGGCAATATACCAAGTCAGTGTTCGAAATAGGTGTTCTATTTATATAAAATAGGATCCAGATGTTTTTGTTCATTTCATAAAATAAAGGTTCCAGGTGTCTTTTGTTCAATACTTGTACAATAGGTTGAAGGTATTGTATACATATACAATAGGTTCATGGTGAACTATACATAAACAATATCTTCAAGGTATTCTATACATATATGTGTCAGGTATTTTATGCCAAAGCACATTACAAAAAAGGAAATTGCAGAAGGCCTACTGGGCTATATGAGCTAGCTCTTGTTTACATCCACCCAGAATGTCTAACCTACGCTTGAAACAGCCAAGTGATCCACGTCTAATATGTTACCCGGTAATCCTTTCCACAAACCAACAACCCGTAAACAGACGATAAGTCTGTTTTCACCATTCATTCTTTTTAATTTTTTCTTAATTCCCTTTAAATTAGACCAAACGAAATGTAAATTCTGTCAACAAAATTATTCGCACACGTCTACGTCACTATGGGATGGAGTGCAAAAAAAAAGATAATGCAATTTATAAACAGCTCAAAAATAAACGTTTAAGAAACGTGCAATTATTTGATACAAAACGATTGGCTACTAGAAATTTTGCTCATTTATATCCAGTTTGGTCCATTTAATTACCCAAAGCTCTCTAGCATTACGTAAGTAATGAAGAATTAAGAATCGCTCGGATCGTCGACTTCCTATGGCGTCACCTGCCACTTAGTTTCGTCTAATTTCGTTATAAAATGATATTATTTCAGAGCAAAAATATGTTTTTCATGTTCTACATTCAGCACCAACATTATAGTGAATAAATATGTCATATTTCTTCATTACTTACGTAATGCTAGGTAGCTTTGAGTAGCTTTGAGTAGCTTTTGGTAGCTTTGGGTAATTAGACGGACCCGTGACAAGCAAATCAAATTATGAGACTATAACTCACTCCACATGTATGTTACTTAGCTTATAGAGACCGTACTTGTAGCTCCTCTCGACACCCATTGTTGATATGCATCTTAATCTGTGTAACTGGTTCATCACTTCCTTCGCTAAATGAATTCTGGCGATCAATTCCTGAGTACATTATGTGCGTCTGAAACCTTTTTCACTACCGCCCACAGTATGGGTATAAGGGGTCCACTACCGCCCACAGTATGGGTATATGGGGTCCACTACCGCCCACAGTATGGGTATAAGGGGTCCACTACCGCCCACAGTATGGGTATAAGGGGTCCACTACCGCCCACAGTATGGGTATATTCTACACCTGTAAATGCACTTTACCTGTCAGACTGGCGGCCAAGGCGCTCACTTCACATTGAGCGCTGGTGGAAGACGCTGTGCTCAGTTGACCTCAGGACACAGTTCTAGAAATATAACAATTCAAATAAACGTTAAGAATATATTGATCCAGCTTGTATATATAAATACACAAAATAAAGAAGTTTCTCATTACAATGAAGAAGAAAATTGATCAGCGAAAGAAAACGAATAAACACACTATTTGAAAGGGTAGACTTGTGTAAAAATAATTTTTTTCCAGTTATTATAATAATATTAGTTCATTATGTCGGGGGACAGGAAACCAGGTTATTCATACAGGAAGTAACATACATACAGGAAGCCAGGTTTTATATATATATATATATATATATATATATATATATATATATATATATATATATATATATATATATATATATATATATATATATATATATATATATATATATATATATATATATATAAAATATATATAAAAGTCCTCCATGCTCGAACTGCTGACCCTCCCAGACTTCAAACCCACACACCCATTAACTGCTAGGTGAACAGGTGCATTAGGTGAAGGAAAACATCCCCAACCCTTCCTGTCCCGCCCGGAAGTGTACCAAGATCCCAGATTGTGAGTCAAGAACGAAGCCCACTGTTCTACATTACAAATTAGAAGTACTTTAACTCCCAGAAACTTTCCATAAATAAAGGGTGGGTTGTAAGAGTCAGTGTCGTGTGTCCAAGAGGCCATATTAACCCTATAAAGCGTTAGGGGGCTGTCAGGGGGGCTGTCAGGGGGGCTGTCAGGGAGGCTGTCAGGGGGGGCTGTCAGAGACTGTGTTAAGGATGCTAGGTGCTGAATTACGGTTGTAAAAAGGTATTATGAGATAATCCCTTCCCTCTACTATAGCTTGACTTGTCCCCATCTTGACAGCTTTTATCGTCAACTCCCCCTCCATGATGATGCTGCCCATCCTCCTACTTCTCCATCTACTCCTCTTCCGGTTCTACCTTCTCCGGCACCGTCTCTATCATCACTGCCTTAACTCGACGCGACGGGTGAGGGTGTGAGAGAGAGAGAGAGAGAGAGAGAGAGAGAGAGAGAGAGAGAGAGAGAGAGAGAGAGAGAGAGAGAGAGAGAGAGAGAGAGAGAGAGAGAGAGAGAGAGAGAGAGAGAGAGAGAGAGAGAGAGAGAGAGAGAGAGAGAGAGAGAGAGAGAGAGAGAGAGAGAGAGAGAGAGAGAGAGAGAGAGAGAGAGAGAGAGAGAGACACACACACACAGAGACAGAGAAGAGAAGAGAAGAGAAGAGAACGGAACAGAAGAGAAGACACAGAAAATGCGTTAGATGAAAGATTATACATAAAGTCAAACTTTAAAACTGACAACATTGAGAACACACATTTCACAGAAGTTTAAATCAGTTTTACCATAAAACACCCACAGAACAGCACACACACACACACACACCCCCCCCCACCCCCCCCACACACACACACACCCACACACACCCACACACCACCACCCACACGCATACACAAACTCACAACGACTAAAGTGAAAGCAGAGAAAAAGGACACAGGTTGAAACTGGAAACGCAAAGTAGGCAAAGGAATATGAGGAAATACTCATACCCAGCACGGGTGGTCAACAAGTGGAATACACCGAAAAAAGAAGAAAGTTGTGAAGACCACCTCCCTCCACAACTTGAAAGGCCAAATTCGACCAAGAATTTGAAACGTCGACAGAGTTAAGTTGTATCGCAGCGGGTCCAACAGAGCTAGAAAGTAGAGCATAAACCTCACTCCCACAGACACTATTAGGTAAGGACACAGACAGACAGACAGACAGACAGACAGACAGACAGACAGACAGACAGACAGACAGACAGACAGACAGACAGACAGACAGACAGACAGAGACAGACAGGCAAAAACCACCAGCCCCTTCTTGTTTGTCGGCGAGCGTCTGGACTCATCATGATATAATTAGGGGCCGACACCCTTGGGGCTGATCCATCACAATAAAGCTGTTTAAGGGAGCCGCTCTCCCACTTCCTGCTTTACCCCTTCTCATTTATCCCTCCCCCTTCCCCCCTTTTCCCCCCTCTTCTCCCCCTTTCTTCTCCCCCCCTCTCTCTCTCTCTCTTCCCTACGATCCCTTCAACCCTGCCATCAGTTCCATTCCCGTGTCCATAATTCACGCGCCAACGTAATCACACATTCTTTTCTTGCTCTTGCGTATTTTCTTAAGAGAAAATACGCAATAATTCGTGTTCTGAATATGTAAAATTATCTTTACCCAATGATTACCGGATGGTTTGTGTTTTATCACCTCACCCAAAAGCAAATATAATCATGAAACGGAGTACATAAAAATTTGTCTTTGAAAATGTGAGAAGTCTCTTGTGAAACGCTTCTAGACGTCAGACCAAAAATAAAAATGTGAAGATGAACTTTGGAGAGTTAATTTTTCAATTACCCTCGACAGTGAAGAAAAAAGTAAGATATATTGAGAAGAATCGTGTTAGAATCATTAATCTTACCCTTTCGGTCATATTTAACAACATATGTTTACAAGAAAGACTGCTACCAATTGCCCCCGGGCCCTCCTTCCAGAGGGGGGCCCACCAGACTTCCTTTATATAAAAAACATAAATGTAAAATTAGTCTGATTATATATAAAAAAACATAAATGTAAAATTAGTCTGATTATTTAAAAATGCACGGTCCTTTTTTTTAAACTTATTTAAGAAAAATTGGTGTCTTTGATGCCGAGAAATACGGACACCGGTGATGTATGAATTGTCGATTCCAAATACCTGTGTAATGTGCGATTTGTAAATTTGGTGATTTGCAGGACAAACATATCAATTGTGACACTAGCTCTTCACATATGTCAGTTGCTTAATTTAGAAATTGTACTTGTGGTCGATCTCGAACCCATTGTTGATGTGACGACTTATATTGAATTTTGTAACTAGCTCATCAAGATTGTAACTTGCTTAGCTAAATGAATTGTGGGGTTCAGTCCCTGAGCCTATTATGTGCCTCTGTAACTCCTTACACTACCGCCCACGGAATGGGTATGGGGTGCATAATAAAGAAATAAATTGAATTCTTGAGGGACGTCTCCCTTCCCCTGAGTTTGAAGTGTTCCAGGGGCCCCTCAAGGACTAAGTCAATCACTGCCTGTAGGCACAATTAACTATTTTCTATCCATAACATGAATACGCTATTGAACTGCCCGAAACGCTATAGGTGTTAGTGGCTTTGCAAGACTGTAAGAACACCACTTATGTACTCTCACGACCCAATGTGCCTTTTTGCATATAAATAAAAGAATAAAAATAAATGAATATTGTACATAGAAGATTTCCCCGTCTATTGATGCAGTTTACGGTGAAACAAATGTACGTTTTCTTTAAACACCTTCAGAGAATTTCTGAAACGGTAACTATAATAATTTTGATAATTTCACTTTTTTTTTTTTTTTAGAAATATTAGTTTCAATAACTAGGAACCAAAATATATAACTTAAATTATTATATGTTTAAGACGTGTTTTCCTTCCTGTTATGTATTGTATAATGCTCTTTCACCTACAGGGTTATAAGACCATGGAACCACCTACCCGCTGAAGCTGTAAATGCCAAGGCATTACTTAAGTTTATAAATCCAGATAGAAAAAAAAAAAAATCCTCAGGAACAATGGAAGAACCTTCAGCAAGCCACCGGCTTCCTGTCCCCGGCGAGGCCACTTGGGAGATAGTGGCTTTCAGGTACATAATGTAAATATGTCTGAAACAATTACCCACAATAAATTTGGTTTAATGAATATATGTATACCTGAATTTACCTAAGGTCCATCATCTCTAGTGGTCTCCGGTGTATACTAGCAAAATATTTAGTCATGCAGTGTGTTCAGGGAAGGGAAGGGAACTATCAGGGGGAAGTGCCAAGCCATTACGACTATATAGCACTGGGAGGGGGTCAGGATAAGGATTTGGGATGGGACGGTGGAAAGGAATGGTGCCCAACCACTTGGATGGTCGGGGAAGTTCAGGACTAAAGTGTGTTTGTTTGTTGGTTAGCAAGCTGGTGTTACGGCCTTAAACAATACGGATAAACTCGCGGCAACCTACATATTTAAGAGCAAGGTGAACAGCAGCATTAGGTGAAAGGAAACGTGCCAGTCCTGCTTCTTTAAGATTAGAGAAGATGCTGACGCGATTAATAACATGAACCATACTCTTTACACCGAGAAAACAAATCCAAAATATCCAAGTTTGATTAAACATAAAATAAAAATAAAAAATAATAAAAACAATAATACAAATATTATTATAAAATGAATATCAATAAAAAAAGATAAGACATAAAGCTAATTATGTGTGTATACGCTCATGTAACTGATTATGTGTACATGTCCGTACACAGCTGATTGTATTCACCTAGTTGTGCTTACAGGGGTTGAGCTCTGCTCTTTCGGCCACACACACACACACACACACACACACACACACACACACACACACACACACACACACACACACACACACACACACACACACACACACACACACACCCAGGAAGCAGCCCGTAACAGCTGTCTAACTCCCAGGTACCTATTTACTGCTAGGTAACAGGGGCATCAGGGTGAAAGAAATTCTGCGCATTTGCTTTCCTCCATCGCCAGGGATCGAACCAGCACCTTAGGATTACGAGTCACAAGCGCTGTTCACTCAGCTACAGGCCCCTCCCCCTTTCCTTGTCTACTCCAATTGGTTTCAGCAGGGTACAGTAGGGATTCGACACTGTTGTTTGGGGAACATGAAGTTGTTTCCGCAGGTGTCCAGCAGGGAGAGACCCACTTGCCCCTTTCCTTTTCTGCATGGCAGCTAAAGAGGTCACAAGCAGGTTGTCCAACGAACTCCACATCTGGTTCCTGGACGATGGCACCCTGGCAGGGACACAGGAATCCCTTCTAGGGTCTCCTAGGAATTTCACAGCTAGTGAAATGTAAGGGAGAGGAGGTAGGACTCACCCTAAACCCATCAAAGTGTGAAATCATCTCATCCAGCCAACCAATCATAGATACAGTACGAACCGTGTTGCCAGGAGCCCCAGTGATCGCTCCCACCAACAGTGTGCTGCTAGGGGCACCTCTGGGCTCGAATGCTATTGAGCTAATCCTTGAAGACAAGCTGAACGACCTGAGAAGGATGGAGGGAAGAATAGGGGCTTTGGATGCCCACGATGCTTTGTACCTCCTCACAAGGTGCCTGGCTTTGCCAAGGCTTACCTATTCTTATAATTTATATAATAAGAAATTGCGAAACGCGTTCAGGCGCCAGACAATAAATAAAAATGAATTTTGGAGAATTGATATTTCAATTACCATCGACAGTGATGAATAATATAAGAAATATTGAGAAAATTCGTGTTAGAATTATTAATCTTACCTTTTCGGTCATATTCAACAACATATTATATATATATATATCAGTTCTAAAATGTTAATTAAGACTGCTATATAGCATTATTTAATTTCTGGGATCTATTAATTGGAGCAAACAAAAATTACACAATGTTTAATTACAATGTAATTAAAAAACAAAAGAAAACGAAGAAAAACTACGCCCCCGGGTGGGCTCGAACCACCAACCTTTCGGTTAACAGCCGAACGCGCTAACCAATTGTGCCACGGAGGCTTAGGACTAGACTACTTGCAAAGTACTTATATTCTACGTTTATTTCATCACTAAATAATCCTCCTTTATATCATTCATTTCGCTGGAGGACAGGAAGCCATTATATATATATATATATATATATATATATATATATATATATATATATATATATATATATATATATATATATATATATATATATATATATATATATATATATGTATATATATATATATATATATATATATATATATATATATATATATATATATACACACTGTAGACTTGTATCAGGGTTCTTGCAAGGTCGGACAACTGACCCTTTCCCAGGACGAAACTCTACAACAGTTGACTAACTCCCGGGTACCTATTTACTGATAGGCGAACAGATGCATTAGGTGAAAGAAAACGTGTCCAACCATTTCTGTCAGTCCCGGGAATCGAACCCGGGGATCCTCGACTGTGAGTCGTAAACAAAATAATTTTTGTTTACTACAAAAGAATTTACTAAACAAAGAATTTTTGTTTACTGTACCACGAGTTTATCTGAAACTGAATTTCTGTATTGAAACAATTTCTGTACTGCAAGTTATACTTAATCGTTATGATGGGAATTAATAATTATAATGATAAATTAATGGTTATGTTGAATTAAACAACATAAGCTAATTGACCTAATTAGAACTGGATTGTTTAAAAGCTTAATTAGTTTAGTGTTCCAGGGAATGCCTTGATATTAAAACAAAAGTCTCTATAGCGAAATCGTAAAACACTCCCCCGGCTATTCGCGAGCGATTTGGCCTGGGTTCGTATCCTCATATTTCAAACGATTTGATTACCTTTCCAGTGATTCAAACTCGAGGAAAAGCGTCGTATATTTATATCAATTAGTTTAGTTCAATATTATGCACCTCATACCCATCTTGTGGGCGGTAGTGGAAAGGGTTGCAGAGGCACATATTGGGCTCAGGGACTGAACCCCACAATTCATTTAGCTAAGCAAGTTACAATCTTGATGAGCTAGTTACAAAATTCAATACACATCGTCACATCATCAATGGGTTCGAGATCGACCACAAGTACAGTTTCTAAATTAAGCAACTGACATATGTGGAGAGCTAGTGTCACAATTGATATGTTTGTCCTGCACACCGCCCCCCCCCATCCAGTGGGCAGCGGTGGATAGGTTACAATCACTTAGTTACTACCTACAGTTAGCAAACGGGATATTGAGCTAAGATTTCTGGTAGCAGATCATTTTGAATGAAATATTTACACATCTCTGGAACATATATTATAGAATTGTCTCTAAATTCACGTATCTTTTCGCACTCCATCACATAGTGACGGAGGGTGTGCGAATAATTTTGTTGACACAGTTTACATTTGGTCAGGTCTACATCAGCAGACAATGAGAATTCCCAGAGATACTTGTAACCGAGTATAAGCCGAGCAGTAGTAACATATAGAAGTCTGCTGATTTTAACGGATGATCCATAGATGTGTGGCTCCTCTTGCATGATAGTACTTATATCAGCAAACTAATCCTTCAAGTGTATTTATGGGAGAGAATATGAAGCAACAGGATCGATAAGTTTTGGCCAATGGGGTTTAAATGTCCCTCGATCAAGGAAGATTGTAGAATTAAAAATAACTTGCCCGAAACGCTATGCGTACTAGTGGCTTTAGGTATTGTATGTACTACCTCTATCTATAAATGCAACATTATGTTTGTAAATCAACTATGTATGTACTTTCATGAATAAAATTTACTTTACTTTACTTTACTAACATGAAGTTTAACATCGTGAGGTTAACCTTGTATATTAAGCTTTGGTAAGGGTAAGAGGGGAAAATGTAGTAATGTGTAATGTCCAGAGTGTAAATCTAACAACGGGGAATTACTTTTGTGAACGTGATACCTTTAGAAATAAATTAACTATGCAATACAAGTAGAATTGTATGAGGTATTGTATTAGTATTGACACCCTCCATTGTATTTGGCAGCGTCGTATTCCGGGGAACATAGGATTAAGAACTTGGCCGAAACGCTACGCGTACTAGTGGCTGCTCAAGATTGTAAGAACTCCTGTATATATAATAAAAATAAAAGGTTAACCGGCCACAGTATATAACCGCTTTCTGAATAACCAGCAAACATATTAAATATCCCTGTGTGGGCCTCTTTATTCTACATATATATTATATATTATTATACATAATAATCCTCCTCTGCGAGGCTCCTTGACGAGTCCCGCTAGGCTGTCAACAGAAGCCCCCTGCATGGTGCTGCCACCTAGCGGCAGCTCGGCCAACTATTCCCAATAAACACGAAAATCTTCTCTTTCAACACTATCAGAGGCGTTGCTCATCACCTTGGATTGCCTACAAACAGTCTGAGAGAAATAATACATCAAGAACTTCAATAAAACCTTGTAGATCAACTTGAACTGAGGCAAAGTGAACTGGACACTAGTAATTCCACCTATCATCAGACTATCATGCAAGAACACCCACGTATCTACATTGATTATATAATTAAAAATTATTATAATATTCCATTATGGCTCATCCAATAAAATCAAAACCCGTAGACTCGTAAGCCACTACTCGGCTTAGACTATTGTATAAGTACCTCTAGGAATTTGCATTACCATCTGATGTAGACCTGACCAAATGTAAACTGCGACTTGATACAGATTCAGATTCAGAAACTTTACTTGTAACAATTTACACAAATCTGAAGAATAATTGCTGGACTAATCAGGTGTACAAGTCTCATTCAAGCTTACATTTATGGCATAAAGTGAGTAACATTCAGCTTAAATTTGAAAGCTGATATATATATTGGAAAAACAAAGTAGCTACGTAGTAGCTAAGTAGTATCCCCAAATAGCTACGATTCAGCACCACGGCTTCTCCAGTTGCCACAACGGACGGTAAAAGGTGTACTAAATCATCTGAACCTAACCTAACAGAGCGACCCACTCAGAGAAAACGTGAATATATATATATGAGCAGCTATATATTACATCATATTTTGTCCGTTGGGGGATTTTGACCTAAAAATGCCATGTATCCATATGCAGGCGATGAGTCACAATAACGTGGCTGAAGTATGTTGACCAGACCACACACTAGAAGTTGAAGGGACGACGACGTTTCGGTCCGTCCTGGACCATTCTCAAGTCGATTGCCATGTATCATTCGAGAGGACAGACTGCTTTCCTTTTACTTAAGACAATCGACTTGAGAATGGTCCAGGACGGACCGAAACGTCGTCGTCCCTTCACCTTCTAGTGTGTGGTCTGGTCAACTTACTGCCTTAATTAGATAATTGCGCAGTTTAGTGAATATATATATCAACAGTTATACTGATTGCTTAAAGGACTCAAGAACTGGATCTCACCAATCTCTAAGCTAAACAATTGACATTTGTGGAGAGCTAGATGCATATAATTTTTAATTTAGCAATCTTACACCTTGCATTGGCCGGAGGTGGAAAGTTTACAATCATTTACATGCATATCCAATTGTTGGAAAATTGACAAGTTCTCGTAGAATATAATTTTCAATGAAATATTTACACATTTCATGAACATGTATAAGAGAATTATCTCTAAATTTTTCTAAGGTTTTCACAATCAATAACAGTGGCGTATGTGAATACTTTTGCTGACAGAGTTTACATTCGGTGAGATTTACCTGAGCAGGTGATGCTGCCTCTCCGAGGGATTTGTAGCCGAGCCTAAGCCTATCAGTAGTCTTATCTGGAAGTCTGCTGACCCTATTAGATGACCCAGAGATAGATATATGGCCTATGGCACGGTAGTATGATAAAAACATAGAATAATCAGGATGAAAACTGCAATTTGTCTCAGGTCTTCGTTGCAGTTATCGGTATGCCCTCAGGCTCCTCAAAGACACTCCAAGGTAGTAACAACCTTCACCCCCCCCTCCTTCTATTTAAGATAATTGCTCTGGCCAATTCATTAATTCTATCCAGCCTTTAGAGGTCAGTATGGAATGGGATCCATAGGAGACAGTTTCTGACTCCATCATTATTGTATTATATCTCTGTGTCTTGTTTCAGACACAAGCACATTAGAGATATGTCTTGAGGATCATTGTAGTCAGGGATGACAGTCACAATCTGTTAACTACGGAAGCACGCGATTGAGTGCAAGGAGTGCACAAACAGTTCTGTCTGAAGAGTGGAGGTCTTTACCTAATTTACACGAACTTCTCACCCACAATAGGAACCGCTTGTCGTCGCCACAAGAACTACATTTCCGGCAGAACCAGTGAAGCGGTGTAGGGCACCATCAATGTGAATAGTTCTGGGAGAGGATGAGGGAGAGGATGAGGGAGAGGATGAGGGAGAGGATGAGGGAGAGGATGAGGGAGAGGATGAGGGAGAGGATGAGGGAGAGGATGAGGGAGAGGGAGCATCAGAGTGATGCTATATGATCACAGCATCCCTCTGGCTTGAAGCATTGTATTTTGCTTCAAGTCGAGGTCTGGGATAATCTTTAAATCATCATCTTGAGTTGGAAGGTAGAGAAAAAGTGGGTGATATGAAATGGGATGATCTCCCATGGTACAGAAAAGTGCCGCTGCTATCTCCCACAGTAGAGGAGCCCTCAGACAAAGAGGGCGTCTGTGGCTGAGGTAGGTTGGTCTTAGTAATACTTTAAATATTTTAATATTGCCTTCTTTTTGCAGTCTCCTCGTCTGCCAAAAAGGAAAACTTGCACGCGAGAGAGTTGGATTCTAAGTCTGGAGGTCCCTGGTTAAAGAACGACAGGAATCCAAATCAATTTCTTCTTTATTATGCACCTCATACCCATCCCGTGGGCGGTGGTGTAAAGGATTACAGAGGCACATAATCGGTTCAGGAACTGAACCCTCTAGTTCGTTTAGCTAAGCAAATAACAATCTTTTGACGCTAGTTACAAAATTATTATCCGATAACACAGTCTCGCCATAAAACCAACAAGATAGGACTGTTGCAATCAGGAAAGGGCTGACCTACTGACTGACCACAATGATGCCAATATGCAGGTTTCTGAGCCAGAACGACAACCTCTGACACAGCTTGGCGCTAGAGTGGTCTCAAGTGGTTAATCAACAGGTTGAAGTTCACTATCTCCTTCAATCTGTCGACATAGGGCAAGGTTGTGGGGCCAGATAAGGTCAGCTCAAGACTGCTCGGCAACTGTCTGAACCTGGACAAGTCCAGCACACTGGACTTGTGATCCTGTGGTCCTGGGTTCGATCCCAGGCGCCGGCGAGAAACAATGGACAGAGTTTCTTTCACCCTATGCCCCTGTTACCTAGCAGTAAAATAGGTACCTGGGTGTTAGTCAGCTGTCACGGGCTGCTTCCTGGGGGTGGAGGCCTGGTCGAGGACCGGGCCGCGGGGACACTAAAAAGCCCCGAAATCATCTCAAGATAACCTGCTGGTTCCACCTCTCACACTTCTTTATCAACAACTGTTATCAACTTTATTAACAACTTTTGGCCCTCAGTATGCAAGAAGGCAGATGTAGGTAAAATCCAGAAAACGTAGAATCGTTCAGTGGTTGAATACCGACCTCGCGTCATGCAGGTCGGCGTTCAATTCCCCGACCGTCCAAATGGTTGGGCACCATTCCTTTCCCTTATCCCATACCAAATCCTTATGCTGATCCCTTCCGAGTGCTACATAGTCATAATGGCTTGGCGCTTTTCCTGATAGTTCCATTCTAATATCAGGTGTATTGTTGCAATGAACATTGCAGGTTCCATTTAACCGGGTATAGCACTTTGTTCTAATTGCAAAGCTTCTAGGACTGGCTATCTCAGGCTCCATCTTGCTGCTAATAAGGGTCTCTATGGGTTATCCTTAATGTACCAGCATCTAAAAGCCACTCAGTTGGTACCAGTGTCCCACAGAACAGCCTGCCTTGGCCCCTTGCTGTGGAATGTCTACTTTAATGATCTACTCTTAATCACTGGAGCTCCAGACTATACTAATGACTGTAGTTTAACCTTTACACTTACAAGAGAGGAAATACCGACTGCTACGAAACTCATTAATCACCGACTGTAGAGATTTCCTTGAGAGATAAAAGATAATAAGTTACATTAGCCAAACCACAGGTGATGGGCATAACTAGGGTTCTTGGCGGTGAGCCTGGGACCCATTCCCCTTGTCAGGAGGGGCCTGACAGCTGAGTGGACAGCGCTTCGTATTCGTAGTTCTGAGGTTCCGGGTTCGATCCCCGGTGGAGGCGGAGATAAATGGGCAAAAAGTTTCTTTCACCCTGATGCCCCCTATTACGTAGCAGTAAATAGGCACCTGGGAGTTAGACAGCTGCTACGGGCTGCTTTCTGGGGATGTGTAACTAAAAGGAGGCCTGGTCGAGGACCGGGCCGCGGGGACGCCAAGCCTCGAAATCATCTCAAGATAACCTCAACATCTCAAGATAACCCACAAGTGGATGGGTGAAAAATGGGCGATGGGCTCACCAGCTAGGCGATGAAGTTTACATCATGGGGTATGATATCTGATTCTTGAATTTTCATGAAGATCCACGTATTAGACCTTGAAAGTAAGGCATCCAAGAAACGTCATCTTCATCTTCAAGTGTGTGGTTTCGTCAACACTTCTTCAGCCACGTAATTGTGAATCATCTGCATAGGGTAATTTAATCTAAACAACCCTAAGATACATCTCACACCATCTCAACAACATGGGTTCCCAACTCTACTTGAAGCACAGGTTCGCTCCCATCTTGGGTGTGCATCACTCTTGGATGGCCTGTCCCCCCCCCCATCATTTACCCAAATTCAGGACGAGGTAGAAGAGCTGCCTGAGAATACTTATCTGTTATCTTGACCCAGTCTGAAGACCAGAGCCTTCAGTGTAAGGGAATATGGTGCTCAAGACAGCCCCTTCTAGTCCAGTTTCATTGACAACTAGAAGTTGGCAACTATAACACAAGGCGCTCAGCCATCATCACGCTTGGCTGTGCTATTCTCTAGATCTTCACTTCTTCAGGGATCATCCATTCCCAGGCTGACTCGCATTTGAAACATGATTGCTCAATACGTAGATACGAGCAAAATCTAGTTAATCGAGAATATGAAGGCTCTGGCACCCAGTTCGATCCAGCTACATCCTATTACTAGCATGATTGTAGCTTAGCACAAAACGGCTTCATTAGGAGTGGCTATCTATCCTAATGACAATCCTAGTGAACCCTAGCCGTAGTACAGAGAGAGAGAGAGAGAGAGAGAGAGAGAGAGAGAGAGAGAGAGAGAGAGAGAGAGAGAGAGAGAGAGAGAGAGAGAGAGAGAGAGAGAGAGAGAGAGAGAGAGAGACAGAGAGAGAGAGTTATTATTTTCTCATGGAAGAGAAATAAGGATTGATATTTTTTTCGCAGGAAAGAGAGATGAGAGATAGAGAAACCAGATTTTTTTTTCCAAGAGAGAAAGAGAGAGCTGTAACAATCTCCCTCATAAACACATGTCAGTATATGTCCAGTAGAATAGACTTTACAGACATGATAGACAACACGAAGCCTATTCGAGATGACATGAGAAATGACCGGCATAAAACCTGACCCCCTGCCCGCCATCAACAAAATATTCCAAACGCCCTCAAAACCAAAATATAAAAAGTAACATTTTAAGAAAAGTACAAGGAAAAACACGATAGGGAAATATAAAGTTGACTGGTGTTTGGGGAGTGTGCCGTCACTTTCACTTCCAGCTAAGCCCCTCCCACCATTGCTCTTCTGTTTCGCACGATTTCAGTTTCTCCTGCATGCAAATGCATGTGTTATAAAGTTCACAGCCCTAATAACGACGCCAAACGAGCTAAAGCAATTCAAGACAATACCCGCGTTACCCAACAGGGTTGAAAACGGAGTTATACAGTCGTTCTGAGACAGGTGTAAACATTAGTTCTGGCGCAGGTGCTCGTGGAAGAATAGTAACAGTGACTGGGTGAACGGGTGCCTGGCAGTCGAATAGTCACGTCGCGCTTTGCAAGGTTCCCGACACGAAAGGTTTCCTACCAGGCGCTTCTGGTGTCAGTGTGAAGATGTGGTTCCTTGCGGCAGTATCCTCCCTCTTGGTAGCAGCTGGTATGTACAACTTCAGTAATAATATTAACAATATATGCCAGGCTATATATGCTAGACTCACACATGCGGCGAATATACACAAATCCTTGAATATACCCACCAAAAGCATGTTTGATTAACGCATTTGTTGTCCACAGTTATCTGACATAGAAAGATTTAGAGTCACTTTGATCAGCGTTTCTTTTGACTGTGACCGTCTGTCAACGAATTTTGTTGACATCTATTCACACACGAGTCCTTATGGAACAGATTCGAGTTCCAAGATTTCCAAACTTCGACATTTCCAAGTTAAACATTATTATTTATCAATGTTATTAAACAACACATCCTTTAAGCCATTATGTTATCTTGCTGAACCCACCCTCTGCAAGATGGTGATAACTGAACAAATCCACAAGGGCCGTGACGAGGGTTCGAACCTACGTCCGAGAGCATAACCTTGTGGATTTGTTCATTTGATGCATCAGGCTATTATGATTTCTGTGTGTATAGTGATAACTCTATCACTATCGACCACAGTCCAGTGGTTTCCAGCCAGGTATATGGAACAATTTCAAGGAGTACATAGGAATTCTATTTATGAATTGTGCTCTAACAAAAAATACAAAACAATTTTGAGTGTGTTGAAGTGAATGTTTCCTCCTGTTTTTTTCATTTACAAGTTGTTTTAAAGGAGAATAACAATGCAGGGATTGTGAAATGTAAATGCATGTATTTGTCTCAGTAATAGCTAATGTCAGGTAATGGGGTCCTGAGTCAGATAAGGGGGTCTATTATTGTTGTAGGGGTCCAGGTGAGAACGTAGTTGTTGGGGTCCACATGTGAAAACGTTTTTTTTTTATTATTATTTTTTTACCACAGACGTGGCCACACATTTACAATGCTAAACATCATATATACATTTTCTTCTGTCCTCCATGGACAGGGTTAGAGATGTGTTAAACATATAGTTCAAGGGTTTATCGAACAATCAACCACAGAAGGTGATTGTAGTGCTTTTAAAATGCTAAGCTAACCTACATATGTAAATACATAGATACACAGATTTACGAGGTGGGAACTTTACCAATCTCGTGAGAACGAGATTGGGAAAGGGCGGAATGAGTCACAAAAGATTGGGTGCCAATGGACCACACAACAGATATAGAAGAATAGAGTTGACCAGACCACACACTAGAAGTTGAAGGGACGACGACGTTTCGGTCCGTCCTGGACCATTCTCAAGTCGATTGTAGAATAGACTTTAGAATAGACTTTAGAATAGATTGTAGAATAGCCGCTAGTAGAATAGACTTAATAAATCAAATTAATTACTAATATTTACTGCTTCTCCAGAAGCACATATACCTATTATTATTATTATTATTATTATTATTATTATTATTATTATTTAAATGCCAACAAAAGCCTTGAACTGGAAATAAAAACAAAAATTTATTATATAACAATAATATTTTGTTGAAATAAAATGCCCCCCCCCCTGCCCTCCCCCCCCCCGCCCCCCCAAAAAAAAGTGAATTGCAACAGAGGCAATATATTCAACAATTGAAGACCTTGTGCACGAAAATGAACATTGTTCAATATTAACAATAAAATATATATATATTTATTTAGCGAATACTTACACACACATCTTGTCGCTGATAAGTACTGTTATGTACTTGGACAAAGTACATAGTGATATTGTACTCATATGGAAAGTACACCCGGGGGCTACTGTGATTGATTGGAAGATTGGTTGGTTGGTTAGATGATTGGTTGATTGAATTGGTTGGATTATTTATTGGTTAATGTATTGGTTGATCATCAGTATATTGACTATTTGGTCGATTGGTTGATTGACTGGTTGTTCGGTGGATTAGTTTGTTAGTTGAATGGCTAGAAGATCGTATGATAGCTTGATAGATTGGTTGTGTAGTTAATCAGGTGGCTGGTTGATTGTGTAATTAATCAGATGGTTGGTTGATTAGTGCAATCAGTTTACTGACTCGTTTAAATTATCAATTTAATTTACCGAATGACTGGTTGGTGGATTGATTGAAAAATAAGTTGATTAATTGGTTAACAGATGAAATCAGTTCAGCTGAACAACTGTTTGATTAATAGATTCTTCCAATCAATAATTTTTGTCTGATTATTGATTGGAATGGTTGATTCACTGA
>NW_025568411.1:5000-13294 GCF_020424385.1 Procambarus clarkii | reverse complement strand
AATACAATAAAACAGTCTGACAAAAAACAGTACAAGCAGTGATCCATGGAAAGTTCAAAAGCTCAACATGAGAACAACAGAGAAAGGAAACACACAACTGAAAAAACAAGCACATAATAGGAAACACTGGAATAACACTGAAATGATATTTTACATAATAACAATTACAAACATATATATATATATATTTATATATATATATATATATATATATATATATATATATATATATATATATATATATATATATATATATATATATATATATACATGCGCAAACACCCTGAATGGTCCCCAGGACTATATACAACTAAAAACTCACACCCCAGAAGTGACTCGAACCCATACTGCCAGGAGCAACGCAACTGGTATGTACAGGGACACCTTAATCCGCTTGACCATCACGACCGGACATAAGGAAGTGATAGCCGAAGCTATTTGAACCACTTCCCCGCCTGCACTCGGATGGTAATCTTGGGCATAGCATTTTATCAAATCACCCCATTCTTTGGGGCACACGTGAGGAACACAAATGCCAACAAGCCTGAATGGTCCCCAGGACTATATACAACTGAAAACTCACACCCCAGAAGTGACTCGAACCCATACTGCCAGGAGCAACGCAACTGGTATGTACAGGGACGCCTTAATCCGTTTGACCATCACGACCGGACATAAGGAAGTGATAGCCGAAGCTATTTGAACCACTTCCCGCCGGCACTAGGATAGAAATCTTGGGCATAGCATTTTATCAAATCACCTCATTCTTTGGGGCACACGTGAGGAACACAAATGCAAACAAGCCTGAATGGTCCCCAGGACTATATACAACTGAAAACTCACACCCCATAAGTGACTCGAACCCATATGCCAGGAGCAACGCAACTGGTATGTACAGGGACGCCTTAATCCGCTTGACCATCCTGGCAGTATGGATTCGAGTCACTTCTGGGGTGTGAGTTTTCAGTTGTATATAGTCCTGGGGACCATTCAGGCTTGTTTGCATTTGTGTTCCTCACGTGTGCCCCAAAGAATGAGGTGATTTGATAAAATGCTATGCCCAAGATTACCATCCGAGTGCCGGCGGGGAAGTGGTTCAAATAGCTTCGGCTATCACTTCCTTATGTCCGGTCGTGATGGTCAAGCGGATTAAGGCGTCCCTGTACATACCAGTTGCGTTGCTCCTAGCAGTATGGGTTCGAGTCACTTCTGGGGTGTGAGTTTTCAGTTGTATATAGTCCTGGGGACCATTCAGGCTTGTTTGCATTTGTGTTCCTCACGTGTGCTCCAAAGAATGAGGTGATTTGATAAAATGCTATGCCCAAGATTACCATCTGAGTGCCGGCATGGAAGTGGTTCAAATAGCTTCAGCTATCACTTCCTTATGTCCGGTCGTGATGGTCAAGCGGATTAAGGCATCCGTGTACATACCAGTTGCGTTGCTCCTGTCAGTATGGGTTCGAGTCACTTCTGGGGTGTGAGTTTTCAGTTGTATATAGTCCTGGGGACCATTCAGGCTTGTTTGCATTTGTGTTCCTCACGTGTGCCCCAAAGAATGAGGTGATTTGATAAAATGCTATGCCCAAGATTACCATCCGAGTGCCGGCAGGGAAGTGGTTCAAATTGCTTCGGCTATCACTTCCTTATGTCCGGTCGTGATGGTCAAGCGGATTAAGGCGTCCCTGTACATACCAGTTGCGTTGCTTCTGGCAGTATGGGTTCGAGTCACTTCTGGGGTGTGAGTTTTCAGTTGTATATAGTCCTGGGGACCATTCAGGCTTGTTTGCATTTGTGTTCCTCACGTGTGCCCCAAAGAATGAGGTGATTTGATAAAATGCTATGCCCAAGATTACCATCCGAGTGCCGGCGGGGAAGTGGTTCAAATAGCTTCGGCTATCACTTCCTTATGTCCGGTCGTGATGGTCAAGCGGATTAAGGCGTCCCTGTACATACCAGTTGCGTTGCTCCTGGCAGTATGGGTTCGAGTCACTTCTGGGGTGTGAGTTTTCAGTTGTATATAGTCCTGGGGACCATTCAGGCTTGTTTGCATTTGTGTTCCTCACGTCCAAAGAATGAGGTGATTTGATAAAATGCTATGCCCAAGATTACCATCCGAGTGCCGGCGAGGAAGTGGTTCAAATAGCTTCGGCTATCACTTCCTTATGTCCGGTCGTGATGGTCAAGCGGATTAAGGCGTCCCAGTACATACCAGTTGCGTTGCTCCTGGCAGTATGGGTTCGAGTCACTTCTGGGGTGTGAGTTTTCAGTTGTATATAGTCCTGGGGACCATTCAGGCTTGTTTGCATTTGTGTTCCTCACGTGTGCCCCAAAGAATGAAGTGATTTGATAAAATGCTATGCCCAAGATTACCATCCAAGTGCCGGCGTTGCTATGCCCAAGATTACCATCCGAGTGCCGGTGGGGAAGTGGTTCAAATAGCTTCGGCTATCACTTCCTTATGTCCGGTCGTGATGGTCAAGCGGATTAAGGCGTCCTGTACATACCAGTTGTGTTGCTCCTGGCAGTATGGGTTCGAGTCACTTCTGGGGTGTGAGTTTTCAGTTGCATATAGTCCTGGGGACCATTCAGGCTTGTTCGCATTTGTGTTCCTCACGTGTGCCCCAAAGAATGAGGTGATTTGATAAAATGCTATGCCCAAGATTACCATCCGAGTGCCGGCGAGGAAGTGGTTCAAATAGCTTCGGCTATCACTTCCTTATGTCCGGTCGTGATGGTCAAGCGGATTAAGGCGTCCTGTACATACCAGTTGTGTTGCTCCTGGCAGTATGAGTTCGAGTCACTTCAGGGGTGTGAGTTTTCGGTTGCATATAGTCCTAAGGACCATTCAGGCTTGTTTGTATTTGTATTCCTCACGTGTGCCCCAAAGAATGGGGTGATTTGATAAAATGTTATGCCTAAGACTACCATCCAATTGCCAGCAGGCAAATGGTTCAAATAGCTTCGGCTATCACATCCTTATGACCGGTCGTTATGGTCAAGTGGATCAAGGCGTCCTGTACATACCAGTTACGTTGCTTCTGGCATTATGGGTTCGAGTCACTTTTGGGGTGTGAGTTTTCAGTTGCATATAGTCCTGTGGACCATTCAGGCTTGATTGCGTATGTGTTCCTCACGTGTGCCCCAAAGAATGAGGTGATTTGATAAATGCTTTGCCCAAGATTACCATTCGAGTGCCAGCGGGGAAGTGGTTCAAATAGCTTCGGCTGTCACTTCCTTATGTCCGGTCGTGATGGTCAAGCGGATTAAGGCGTCCCTGTACATACCAGTTGCGGTGCTCCTGGCAGTATGGGTTCGAGTCACTTCTGGGGTGTGAGTTTTCAGTTTTATTATATATACATATATATATATATATATATATATATATATATATATATATATATATATATATTATATATATATATATATATATATATATATATATATATATATATATATATATATATATATTATATACATATACATATATATATATATATATATATATGCAGAATAACCACATATGAAAAATAGAAAATGCTTAACGCGTTTTCGGCTAATTCGCCTTCATCAGAGCAAAGTAGAATCTACTTTGAATCAAAGTAGATTCTACTTTCTACAAAGTAGAATCATTCTACTTTGCTCTGATGAAGGCGAATTAGCCGAAAACGCGTTAAGCATTTTCTATTTTTCATATGTGGTTATTCTGCATACTTGGATCAGTGTTTTTGTGATCATTGTTGCATATATATATATATATATATATATATATATATATATATATATATATATATATATATATATATATATATATATATATATATATATATATATATATATTAGTATATTTTGGTAGCAGTCTTTCCTGTAGACATATATTATTAAATATGACCGAAAAAGTAAGATTAATAATTCTAACACGAATTTTCTCAATCTTTCGTACATTTCTTTTCACTGTTGGAGGTAATTCAAAAATCAATTCTCCAAAATTAATTTTTATTTCAAGTCTGACGCGACACTTGAGCGCGTTTCGTAAAACTTATTACATTTTCAAAGACTTTAGTTAACACATACACAACTGAATAGAACTTACACATCTCCGATTTTGTTTATATCTACATTTGAGTGAGGTAGATGGGATGAGGTGGTATTTAATAAGGTATTAATTTCATCAACACAAACCAGAACATGAAACAATGGGTATTGAATAGAAGTGATTGTAGAGAGCCTATTGGTCCATATTTCTTGATGCTTCTATATTGGAGCGGAGTCTTGAGGTGGGTAGAATATAGTTGTGCATTAATTGGCTGTTGATTGCTGGTGTTGACTTCTTGATGTGTAATGCCTCACAAACGTCAAGCCGCCTGCTATCGCTGTATCTATCGATGATTTCTATGTTGTTTACTAGGATTTCTCTGGCGATGGTTTGGTTGTGGGAAGAGATTATATGTTCCTGAATGGAGCCCTGTTGCTTATCCATCGTTAAACGCCTAGAAAGAGATGTTGTTGTCTTGCCTATATACTGGTTTTTTTGGAGCTTACAGTCCCCAAGAGTGCATTTGAAGGCATAGACGACGTTAGTCTCTTTTAAAGCGTTCTGTTTTGTGTCTGGAGAGTATCGCATGAGTAGGCTGACCGTTTTTCTAGTTTTATAGTAAATCGTCAGTTGTATCCTCTGATTTTTGTCTGTAGGGATAACGTTTCTAATAACAATATCTTTCAGGACCCTTTCCTCCGTTTTATGAGCTGTGGAAAAGAAGTTCCTGTGAAATAGTCTAATAGGGGGTATAGGTGTTGTGTTGGTTGTCTCTTCAGAGGTTGCATGGCGTTTCACTTTCCTTCTTATGATGTCTTCGACGAAACCATTGGAGAAGCCGTTGTTGACTAGGACCTGCCTTACCCTACAGAGTTCTTCGTCGACTTGCTTCCATTCTGAGCTGTGGCTGAGAGCACGGTTGACATATGCGTTAACAACACTCCTCTTGTACCTATCTGGGCAGTCGCTTTTGGCATTTAGGCACATTCCTATGTTCGTTTCCTTAGTGTAGACTGCAGTGTGGAAACCTCCGCTCTTTTCCATGACTGTTACATCTAGAAAGGGCAGCTTCCCATCCTTTTCCATCTCGTAAGTGAAACACAGCACGGAACTCCTCTCAATTGCCTCCTTCAACTCCTGCAGATGTCTGACATCAGGTACCTGTGTAAAAATGTCGTCAACATACCTGCAGTATATGGCCGGTTTCATGTTCATGTCGACTAAGACTTTTTGCTTGATGGTACCCATGTAGAAGTTTGCAAACAGGACACCTAGGGGAGAACCCATGGCGACCCCATCTACTTGCTTATACATGTGCCCATCCGGGCTCAAGAAGGGTGCCTCTTTAGTACAAGCTTGGAGTAGTTTCCTTAGGATATTTTCTGGTATGTCAAGAGGAGTACAGGCTGGATGTCACGTTATTGCCCGAAACGCATTGCGTAATAGTGGCTTTAGGCATTGTATGTACTAGCTCTATCTATATATCAATCCATTAATGTAACATCAACATCACTTGTATGTATATACCTTACCTGAATAAACATCTGAATCTGAATCTGAATCTGAATCTTATGTCCAGACCGAGTGAGATGGCCCGGAAAGTAGAGTTGGAAATTCTGTTGGACGACATATTCGACCTCGAGACACAAAAGAAGGTCACTACCAAAGATACCTTACAAGCAGAACTTATTGCAGAAAGAGGAAAGAATCGAGGATATTACAGAAGCACCATTCTGTCCCCCGAGCTCAAAGCGGCAGCTAAAAGCCTTCGTGAGAACAAGGAGATAGTTGTCAGGAGAGGTGACAAGTCGCCAATATATGTCATTCTTAAAAAAGACGAATATCTGGCGAAAATGAACCTCATACTCTCTGACCAAACTAAGTTCCAAAGGGTAACGAAGGACACTACAGCCGAATTGAAAGCAAAGTTCAACAAACTGATCGAAACTGTGAACGCCAAGAAATCCGGACTCCACCTGCCAAAGATCATTGGGGAATATTAACCTGGATATGCGTATGGAAATGTCAAGACACACAAGCCTGGAAACCCACTTCGGCCAATCATTAGCCAGATACCCACACCCATGTACAGACTGGCGAAGCGACTCAACGGCCTGCTGACTCCTTATGTTCCTTGCGCCTTCAGCCTGAAGTCTCCAAAGAAATTTGTTGACTTACTGCGGGGCACACGGGCCACAGGGATAAGAGCCTCGTTGGACGTAGAATCGCTGTTCACTAACGTACCAGTGGACGAGACAATCGGGATGATAGCCGACAGATTGTATCGTGATCCAGCCTGTACTCCTCTTGACATACCAGAAAATATCCTAAGGAAACTACTCCAAGCTTGTACTAAAGAGGCACCCTTCTTGAGCCCGGATGGGCACATGTATAAGCAAATAGATGGGGTTGCCATGGGTTCTCCCCTAGGTGTCCTGTTTGCAAACTTCTACATGGGTACCATCGAGCAAAAAGTCTTAGTCGACATGAACATGAAACCGGCCATTATGGCAGGTCCTTGTCAACAACGGCTTCTCCAATGGTTTCGTCGAAGACATCATAAGAAGGAAAGTGAAACGCCATGCAACCTCTGAAGAGACAACCAACACAACACCTATACCCCCTATTAGACTATTTTACAGGAACTTCTTTTCCACAGCTCATAAAACGGAGGAAAGAGTCTTGAAAGATATTGTTAATTGAAACGTTATCCCTACAGACAAAAATCAGAGGATACAACTGACGATTTACTATAAAACCAGAAAAACGGCCAGCCTACTCATGAGAAACTCTCCAGACACAAAACAGAACGCTTTAAAAGAGACCAACGTCGTCTATGCCTCAAATGCCCTCTTGGGACTTTAAGCTCCAAAAAACCCAGTATATAGGCAAGACAACAACATCTCTTTCTAGGCGTTTAACGATGCATAAGCAACAGGGCTCCATTAAGGAACATATAATCTCTTCCCACAACCAAACCATCGCCAGAGAAATCCTAGTAAACAACACAGAAATCATCGATAGATACAGCGATAGCAGGCGGCTTGACGTTTGCGAGGCACTACACATCAAGAAGTCAACACCAGCAATCAACAGCCAATTAATGCACAAACTATATTCTACCCACCTCAAGACTCCCCTCCAATATAGAAACATCAAGAAATTTGAACCAATAGGCTTTCTACAATCACTTCTATTCAATACCATTGCTTCGTGTTCTCTCTTGTGTTGATAAAATTAATACCTTATTAAATACCACCTCACCCCATCCACCTCACTCAAATGTAGATATAAACAAATCGGAGATGTGTAAGTTCTATTCAGTTGTGTATGTTTAAACTAAAGTCTTTGAAAATGTAATAAGTTTTACGAAACGCGCTCAAGTGTCGCGTCAGCCTAGAAATAAAAATGAATTTTAGAGAATTGATTTTTGAATTACCACCAACAGTGAAAAGAAATGTACGAAAGATTGAGAAAATTCGTGTTAGAATTATTAATCTTACTTTTTCGGTCATATTTAATAATATATATCTACAGGAAAGACTGCTACCAAAATATACTAATATTAAAACGCACGACCCAGCAGCAAGGAATCAAGCCTTCACGATAAAATATCGCCAGGAGCTGATTCGTGATCAGATATACAAGGCAGAGAATGAAATCAAAGATAACAAAACGCAACTACTTCATGCTACGAACGAGTGGAGAAATAGCAACATCGACGAAAGTATCCGTACCCGCATTGAACAACACCTCGACATCCTCACAGACCGACATCACCTCAGCACTGAAACAAGGATTATCAAGAAACTAACAACGTTATATGGAGGACCTATGGCAATTCCACGACCAAGAGATGGCTTCCTGAACCTTCCAGGAATTAACCTCACTGAGGACCAAGTCACTCTCCTAAATCTGGGCATAAACTGTCACGTTATGTCCAGACCGAGTGAGATGGCCCGGAAAGTGGAGTTGGAAATTCTGTTGGACGACATATTCGACCTCGAGACACAAAAGAAGGTCACTACCAAAAAAACCTTACAAGCAGAACTTATTGCGTAAGGAGGAAAGAATCAAGGCAATTACAGAAGCACCATACTGTCCCCCGAGCTCAAAGCGGCAGCCAAAAGCCTTCGTGAGAACAAGGAGATAGTTGTCAGGAGAGGTGACAAGTCGCCAATATACGTCATTCTTAAAAAAGACGAATATCTGGCGAAAATGAACCTCATACTCTCTGACCAAACTAAATTCAAAAGGGTAA